>PVJI01010800.1:0-58693 GCA_004026765.1 Micronycteris hirsuta | reverse complement strand
TACTTCTTTTATGGACCCTTACTTAATCCTGAATTATAGGTGTTTGTCCCATCCCCCAGATTAACTACTAAAAAGCAAGAATTATCTCAATTTTCTCCTGCCCATTCTTGCCCACCCAAACTTAGCACAAGACCTTCATTACATGTTGGTCAGGTTGAACTGAAAGACAAAGAGAGTAATCTGAGCCTCAGGGTCCCTGCAAATACAGAGTTTGTAGTACCCTATGCAGATGAAGTGGGAATGTTGGACTACATGTGTGGAAGATAATAGTGGCGATCTTTTCTTAGTACAGATCAACCAAACATGCAGCTACTAAATTCTGCCACAATATTGCATTTCAAGGAGAAGGAAGCCAATGTAAACCACAGTATGTGCAAAGTCAAAATCAGAAGCCCTGAGCGTTTTAACCACTAAGTATAATTTTATAGTCTACTTGATATGATTTTTCTAGGCTGTGGTTCAGTTCAAACAAGGCTCTTCAATTGAACACAATCCTAATATCCTTCTGCACTCTTTAGCAGCCACTTTTCAACTTTAATTTTGGCTTATTCTGGGTGGCACAGAGAAAAATATTATTTTATGATTTTGGAGAGATATGTGTGGGTGTAACTTTTTGATAGGCACTTGTATAAAATGGTATATTCTTTATTTTCCTGCTGAATAAGGAAGATTGGTCTCTTAGTCTTAGGCACAATGAAATTACCAGAAAAAAATCATTATGTTTGGAATTAGAAGATTAGGTTGTAGGTCTCAGCTCTTTTATTAGGATCCATGTGGCCCTGAGAACAATTTCTTACTTGTCCATCTAAGTATAAGAGAGGAGGGAGTCTTACACCAAATGATGTCTAAGGACCTCTTCAGTCTTTGAACTGTGGGACCACTTATGATGATTTAACAAGTAATATCATTCTTTTATCAAAGTTAATAAAGTTTACTGAAGGAGCAGGTTGACATATATATACACCAATAAAGTTGAGTTTCAGAAAGATAACTAGTCTTTTGAGCCACTCTGAAGCAGGAAAGATAATTCTTTGGTCAAAAAAAAAAAAGGGAAAAATGTAGAATAAAATATCCCATTCATGGAAATTAACTATTGGAGTAGCATATTAAAGATTCTAAAATATTATCATAAGTATGTTTAACTTTTCATATAGTTTATCTTATACCTAATTAACTATAAAAACTTCATTTTTAGTAACCTATGACCACCTGGGGAATAAACTTCTTAGCAAGATAAGGGCTAACTACAAACCCAAAGACATTTCCCCCTGTCCCTCTGTGTTGCTCTGAGCAATTTGTAAGAATATATAAATGATAGACATGGACAACAATGTGGTGATTGTGGTGAAGAGGGGGTATAAAAAATAAAAAAAATATGTAAATGAGTATGCCCTCATTCTGGAGTCTTCTCTTGCTTTCTCTGAGCCAACAACCCCAAGTGTACCTCAAGTGAAGACGTTGCCTAACTCAAGTCAAGTTTCTTTACTACTAAAAAGATGTATTCCTTTTCATGCCTTCTCATTATTATCAACATGAACTAGTTCAAAAATGAAATGACTACTTTTTCCAACCCACAACCCAATTTTGGAATCACCTAAAAAAATACTGATTTACATTGCTGTTTCCATTATATTCTTAATTGACTGGTTTTGAAATGTTAAGGATGTCCTTAACTTTTACATGTCCTTTGGCTAATGCTATGGGCTGAATTGTGTTCCCCATCCAATTTTATGTTGAATCCTTAACTCTCAGTATGATGGTGATAGTATTTGCAGGTGGGGCCTTTGGGAGGTAATTAAGTTTAGATGAGTTCATGAGGATGGGCCTCTTATAATAGGATTAGTGCCATATAGAAAGAGACAACAGAGAGCCTGCCCATTCTCTAACATGTGAGTCCACCATGAGAAAGTGGTCATGTGCAAATCCAGAAGAGAGCTCTTACAAGAACACTACCATGCTGGCACTCTGATCTTTGACACCTAGCCTCCAGAACTGTGGGAAAACGAATCTCTCTTATTTAAGCCACCCAGTCTGTGGTATTTCATTATGGCAGCCAAAACTAAGACAATCAACTTGTTTTTTCTTTATGTGAGATACAGGATTACAGTGTTTTCCAAGAATTTTGCCTGTTCTATAGTCTACTCTTATTGGTTATTGTAAGATATAGTCTATCCTACAATAAGCAGGCTAACCTTTCCACAAGAGGATTATCAAGTTGATAATATACCTCCATTTTCATACCATTTTTCCTGCTGAGAAATAAAAAGTATTTCAGACTTCTTGTTCCTGGTTCTGCTTATAAAAAGCTTGGTGTTGCCATTCCATCCTACCAATAAGTAAAAAACTGAAAAACTGAAGAACAAATAACTTTTCTAGAATTCACTGAAAGAAGTGAAGACACAGTATTTAAAATAAAGCAAAACAAACCTTTCTGTGGAAAACAATTTCAAAAGAATTAGAAGACAAGCAACAGGCTAGGAAATAATACTTGCAAAAGACACATTTGAGATATGGAATTGTTATCCAAACACACAGAGTTCTTACAACTAAAAAAAAAAAAAAAAACAATTAAAAAATGGTCAAAGCCTTAAAAAGACACCTCATTAAGGAAGACTTACAGTTGGTAAATAAGCAAATGAAAAAATTCTCCACATCATATATCATCAGGAATGCCAGTTAAAGCAATGATATTACACCTCACATCTATTAGGATGGCTAAAATTCAGAGCACTGACAGCACCAAGTGCTGACAGGGGCATGGAGCAGCAAGATGTCTCATTCATTGCTGGTGGGAATGCAAAGTCATGAGGTCTCTCCAGAAGACAGTGTGATGGTCCTCTCCAAATTAAACTGGTCTTACCTTACCATCTAGCAATCTCACTCTTTGGCATTTACCCAAAGCAGTTGAAAACTTATGTTCACAATAACCTGCATATGAATGTTGATAGGAAGCTTTATTTGTAATTGCCAAACTTGGAAGCAATGAAGGTGTCCTTCAGTAGGTAAATGGATAAACTGTGGTACACCCAGACAGTAGAATGTTATTTAATGCTAAAAATGGATGAGCTATCAAACCATGAAAAGACTTGGAGGAAACTTAAATGCATATACTAAGTGAAAGAAGACAATCTGAAAAGGCACAATACTGTTTAATTCCAAATATGTGATATTTCAAAAAAGGGAAAACTATGGAGAGAGTAAAAGCAGCAGGGTTGGGGTGCGAAGGGATGAATAGATGGAGAACAGAGGATTGTTAGGACATGAAAATGCTTTGTATGACACTAGAATGATATCTACCTGCCAATTATATGTTTCTCCACACCCACAGAATGTACAATGGCAAGAGTAAAATCAGTGAACTTTGGGTGATTATGATGTGCCAATATAGGTTCTTTAACTCTATCCATTGTATCCACTCTGATGGAAGATGTTGATAATGGGAGAAGTTATGCCTATGGGCAGGATGCATATTAGAAATCTCTGTTCTTTCTTTTCAGTTTTGCTGTGAACTTAAAATTGCTCAAAAAAAGAGTCTTAAAAAGTTTTTTGGCCCTGGCCCAGTGGCTCAGTTGGTTGGAACATCATCCTGTCACCAAAAGATTGTGAGGTTGGTCACCAGTTGGGCCACATACCTTAGCTGCAGGTTCAGTCTCCAGGTGGGGTGTGTGCAAGGAGCAACCAATGGATGTTTCTCTCTCACATCCATGTTTCCCTCTCTATCTTTCTCTCTTCCTCCTCCTCTCTCTGAAATCAATAAAAATATCCTCAAGTGAGGATTTTTAAAACAAAGTTTTTTGTAGCTACCTCAAATATTGTAGTTCTTATTTTTAAAATCCTTTTAGAATGAGACAGTGGACATTTTCATGACTACACTCACATACATGCACACGTAGATACATCTGTTTCTCTTTTTCCAAGAATAAAAATCAAACACCTCAGTTTAGTGTTCAAAGGTCTCCATAATCTGGCCCTATTCAACCTCGTTTTCCATTACTCTGCGATCTAGACCTGCAAAATGAGCCAGGTCAGTCCAATTACTATTCTGTAAAAATGTCTGAGTCATTTCTCTTTCTCTCCTCTCTGCCTGTTCTGCACCTGAGACACCCATGTAGTTTATGTTATTGAAGGCCCAGTCTCACTCCCACTTTCTCAATGAGGCCTTCCTTGAACCTTCCGAGTGTCAACTAATAGTTGTTGGCACCAATTAAATGCCAACAGGAATCACAAATTTGGGGTGTGGTGAAAATGAAAACTTTATTCAGTGCGAAAACAGCTCAACTGTGCCACAGCAAGCCTGCAAAAACTACATGGCTGTGGAACAGCTCAATTATGATACTGCATGGCTGCAAGGCAGTCCTGGGACCAGTTCTCTCTCTGGCTAGACAGCTCAGCGCTGCGCTGCTCTGCTCTGCTCCTTGCTGGTCTTCTTTACACTGACTGCCCTGGTCCTGCTCTGCTCCGCTCCAGGTAGACATCTTTGGTGTTTCAGCTAAGTCAGGGAAATGTAGGAAAATGCAGAGCAAGGGGGAGCTGGCTTATATAGACAAGTCCCTGCCCTGGTCTCAGACTGATTGGTCCTCATACAAATGCGGCCTCCGAATCCTCACAGTTTGATTGATCCAGAAGCACTTTCCTAATTGGTCAGAATGGGGATGCTCTGATTGGTCTGTGAAGATGTTGATGGGACTGTAGCTGCACAGCTCCAGTTGGATGGGGTAAGCCTCAGTCCTCCTGGTTGAAACAGGTCTCCTGGAACTCCTTTCACAGGGCTGGTGCAGATGACTGAAGCACAGTGCAGGCAGGGAGTTTCAGTACAGTGGCAGGTAGTTCAGTGCAGGCTTCTCCATGAAGTCAAGTTTGTGTGAGAGGCCCTCATGTAGAAATGGCTGCTAGGCTCTGTTCTTTCCTGTCTTTCCTTCCTTCCCTCCTTCTTCCCTTCCTTCCTTCCTTCCTCCCTTCTCACCCTCCATCCCTCCCTCCCTTTTTTTTCTTTTCTTCTACTTAGAGCCCAGTTAGCCATCAGGAGTCCTTAATAGGTATCTTTTCCCTCAGGGACCACAAAGGTCACTGTGATTTCAAATTTCTCACAATTTCTATAGCACCATGTTGCCTGTTAACCACTCACTGTGCCCTCTAATTCTGTAGAGCCTAAGTTCTTAAGATTAATAGTTTGTGTATATCTCCTTGTCCTACTGGACTGTATATAATAAAAGGTCAAGGACCATATTTCAAATATTTTATATCTTCAGAGAGCATCTATCACAGTTCTTTCTAGGGCATAAGTGATCAGCAAACACTTGTTACATGGACCAGATGTGCACACGCACACTCACTTCTACTTTGAAATAGTAGATTAAAATTCCATATGTATGTTTGTGAATGTTTTAATAAAAGCTATATATTATGTCCATAGTCTTGACACTAATTTTCCATGCAATTCCTTCCTTCACCTGTAAACAAGGCAGCGATACTAGATGATTTGGAGAATTTCTAGCCCTAGTTATTTGTGGTTAATGAAGGTTCGTATTCAGAAGACCAATGCAAGTACCACAAAAATTACAAGAATTAATGCTACGTGATATGTTTAGTAAGTGGATTTTGTCCAAGCTTTGACCTCTTCACAAATTCAGATGGCCTGAAAGTTCTTTCCAATACAGTCCATTGGCTAAGGTACAAAGAAAATGTTTGGGTTTATATTTAACCTGTGAAGATGGCAGGGATATTTAATTTGCAGTGCAGCCTGAAGGTTATTGCCATGGCTGAATGCTTAAAAAGTGCAGAGGTGATGCCAGAGGAGCTTATGAAACTTTGAAAGAACTTTGTCATCAAATCTACCTCTTTAATAAGACCATGTGATCTGCCAGGTTAAGAGTATCCATTAGTCAGCTGAAGGCACTTTAGTCTCTTCTCAAAATCCCCTGCAAGGGAGTCTTTAGGGTGAAACTCCCTTTGCCTTGTAGCCATGGTGCATTCCTTTACATGTGCTGAAGTGAATGTTTGGAAATACTTTTTGAAGTAAATCCTCCCACCCTTCTAAGAGCAAGAGAGAGTTTGTATTTCACAGGGGAACGTGACATATTTTTACCAAAAAGGTACAAGTGGAAAAACTTTTGATTTGTTTGTTTACTTTTCTTATATTTCTCACAGTGGAATGGTTTGGTGGAGTGTTAAATTTGTTTCATAAACACAAAATAGGAGACCAAAGTGGAAGGGAGATATTAGAAACAGGAACGATAGCATTTTTATCTATATGCTCACTAAGCCCTAAGTCCTCCCAAAATCATCAGTTTTGGCCAGTCATCTCCAATGTTAGCCTAGCACTGTTACAATTCTTAACAAAGCAAGGCCCAATTTATTTCTTCTTTTCCCTGACCCACATGCCTCCATCTGCAAACCACTGAGGAAAGACGAGGGCTTATGAGAGAAATAGGAGAAAAACCTGCACCTTGGTTCTCAGTTCTCTGGCTTCCCACTCCTTCTTGCCTATGGCAAGCATTTTATGCCTGTCATTTTAGTTTATAAAACAATGTTGCAGACATACAATATAGTTTTGAAATTTTTATATTCTCAAGGTCAGAAACATCAGCGTTATATCTATATTAAGCTATTACTATGGGGAGGAGGAGGGAGAACGGTTTTCAGGAACATCTATAAAGGACATAGGACAAAACCCAAGGGGGGAGAATCAAAGGTGGGAGGTGGGGGTGGCTGGGGTGGGGAGACTGGTAGAAGAAAATGGAGACAACTGTACTTGAACAACAATAAAAAAAAGAAAAGAATATCTTAGAAGGAGAAAACCCAAATCTACAGTTAATTGTCATTTTGCGATCATATTTGACAAGTAAATTCAAATGATCGCAACTTTGTAGAGTGGGGGTGGGGGCAGGGAATGCTATCTGGCTGCTGATGGCTGCATGCACACAATTCTGGTAGTGAGTAATTAGGGAGCTGGTTGTTGGCTCTAGAGAAGCGATGGCCAGATAGAACTAATGGGTCACTGGGGAAAGACAACATTCATCTCCATTTATCATAATGAAAACCAGACAGAAGCAAAGCATGAGTGAATGGTTAGAAAAACAAAATTTGTTTTTGTACCATGAAGTCCATTAGGGGCGACTCAGTCTGTCCCAGCACTAGTTTCTAAGTGAGGTAGGAGTTCATTTTCCAGCTCTGAAAGTTTTTACAATAGGAACTGAGTAGACACTCAGTAAATGACCATTTTTTATGAGTAGTATTGTGTTTTGTAAACGATACAATAATATACAAGGGTAAATTCTTATTAACTTATGTACAAGATCATGGTCACCAGTACGAGGGTCCCCAAGGAGAGGAGTATAGTTCTGAGCTCGCAAAGAGCAGCATTGGATTTCTATTTATTTACTTTCAAAATCATACACCAATATGATTTTTATATGCGTTAAAGTGATGACTACTGCAGTAGTCACGGGAAGGTGGCAAAACTGGAGTATGAATTGAGTGACATCTACCTTCCAAAGAAATTTTTGAAGAGAATTAAAGCTGTGGTTTCAAAAACAGTAGCAGGAAACAAATGTCAGACAGGTCCTGGCACAAACGTTCTTTTCGGTAACCATGAGTCAGCCTCCGACACCTCAAGGGAGACTTCTGGACAACGCTGCAGAGGCTAAGATGCCTGCCCAGTCGTTCCTTCTTACCCTGTCCTAAAGTTTAGAACCAAAAACAATGGAAACATCCCGATAAACCACACGCACTAATTTTATTTGACCACTGGCAGATATGACTTGCCCACATTGCATCGCAAAGATAGTGTTCTCTCCTTACACAGCAGGCATTCCAGTCTTGGCTGTTTTTTTGTTAGGAAATTAGACATTACCCAGATGGCTTGAAGGATTTTGTCCAATTAAGCACACACTTATTTTTTGGCTGATACATTGAGGTTTTGTTGTTGTTTTTTTCTTTCAAAAACTTCAGGGATTTTTTGTTTTAAATAGTCTCTAACCTGAAATATCATGTTTAAAAAATTCTGCTCTTCATCTTATTTTTTTTCCCTTACCCAGAAAGAAGGTTTTTATTTAGATAAGAAAACTTCTAGCAAATTTAGCTGATAGAATCTCTCGTATCGCTGTGCTTGTAAGGATAACCTCATTTGACAGCGGCTAGTTACCATCAGTGTTTAACCTGAACTTGTAAACATCAGATTAAAACTTCACCAGAGTGTTTAGAAAGAGCAGGAAGATATTAATCAGGCTTAGGACCATAAGTAATTGAAGAAAAGAGCATGAACAGTTTGGCAAGAGAAAGTGCTTTAAAAAGACATATTCTTCCTTTCCAATTTATTCCATAGAGAAAATGTGCCTCTTTAGAAATGTCATTTCCCATCTAATCCTTACCAAATAGTGATGTGAAAGCTATAAATATTTACTTATAACCATGGCTACGTCTCAAACTAACATTCCATAAATGCAAAGATAATTTTATTTTCTATATTAGCATGAATGCTTAACTTGTGAATTAATATGGGTTCTTTAAAGCTGGAAATTTCTAAATTTGCTGCATTGAAATATAGGAAAGAATTTAATTACTAGAAGTTTCCTTACTACAAGGATTTGTTTTTTTAATAAATTGTACCTTTCCTGTGTCCAACAGGACTTTGAGTTACCTTGCTAAAACAATTATTTGTATACTTAGATTTTTGAGATGGAAACAAAAGCAAAAACAAAAAAACAACTAAAAGAGAGGGGACTATACCAGCTTTAATACAACTTATTTCTGAGCTTTCTCATAGTCAAGGCAAAAAGGACAGCACAACGTATTATATAGTCGTCACTGTCTGGTAAATTAATTTTATAAATCTGTCAAGTTATTTTCCATAACCGAATCATTAAGTAATTTAACACATGTGTCTTTTGGCAAGTTACATTAATAGCATAAAGGATAGTCCCATCGCCAGAAATTGTGAAATACAAATGCAAAGTTGTTTTTCATATGGCTGTTTTTTTCTTTTTCAGTTACATTAGACATTCAATATTATTTTATATTAGTTTCAGGCATACAGCATAGTGGTTAGACATTCCTATAATTTATGAAGTGAAACTCCAATAAGTCTAGTACCCACCACATAGTTATTACAGTATCATTGACTATATTCCCTATGCCATACTTTACATCCTGTGACTGCTTTGTAACTCCCAATTTGTGCTTCTTAATCCTTTTACCCTTTCCACTCAGCCACCAAACCCCACCCCTCCCATCTGGCAACCATCAGTTTGTTCTCTGTATATGAGTCTGTTTCTGTTTTGCTTGTTTATTTTATTCTTTAGATTCCGCATATAAGTGAAATCATATGATATCTTTTTGGTTTATTATACTTAGCATAATATACCATAGGTTCACCCATGTTGTCACAAATGGTAAGATTTCATTCTTTTTTATGGCAAAGTAATATTTCATTGTATATACGTACCACTACTTCTTTATCCAATTATCCATTCATGGGCACTTAAGTTATTTCCACATCTTGTCTATTGTAAATAATGCTGGTCCTATGTGTACTTGAAAAAAAACATATATTCTAGTGTTTTGGGTAAAATGCTCTAAAAATGTCAATTAAATCTATCTGGTCTAATTTGTCATTTAAAGCTGCTGTTTTCTTGTTGGTTTTCCATCTGGAAGACTTACCCATTGACTACAATGAGGTGGTCAAGTCCCCTGCTATGACTGCATCACACTCGATCTCTCCCTTTATGTCCATTACTATTTGCTTTATATATAAAAAGGTGTAGGTGCTCCTGTGTTGGGGGCACACATGTCTCCAGGTGTTGAATCCTTTTGTTGGATTGATCCCTTTGTCATTATGAAATGTCCTCCTTTGTCTCTTATTATCATACAGCTATTTTTTAACCCTCTAAGCATTTGACTCCATTATATAGAAATCTTTAGGACTTTCCTAAAATAAGATTGCATTTTGATTAACTCACCTGGTGTTTACATTTGAAACACTATAATTTATAGGATTTAGTTTAATTTAGTAGTTCAAACTGCTTTCAAATTTTGTTTAAAAATTTGATGGGTCTTCATTTTTAGAGTATTTTATATGTGTTTAATTTTATTTTAATTCAAGAAATTAACTTTGGGCTGGCAAACATTTAAAAGGTAAATTTGAGGACATTAGCATGTACTAAAATTTCTACAAAAATGTCTGGTGTAATCTTTACTAAAAAAAAGAAAAATCTTACTGATCCATAAAAGGAAGACTGCAGTTTTTAGACCATACATTTTTAGCATAATATACATGCTGTAATCTGGTGAACTTTCTTTCTCTCTCTCCAGCCAGTCTGTTTATGCTGCTAAGTGGACTTAAAAACTTCCGCTTAGAAACAGAATGTCTTCGGTGCCTACTTGCGTGCTCCACAGTATGAATCTTCATGTGGGGTTAAAAATGGCCTGAAGTTGCTATATTGTGAATTTAAGTAAAGAGTCAAGGCAAAAATTATAGCATTTTATCAGAATGTAATGCACGATATTGGATGAATTCCAAATGTCAGAATGAGGAAAATAGAGAAAGAATTCCCTTCTTTACTGAAAATGTTGATGCTTGAGTAGAACAGGAATTGCTTTGGGCTTGACATTTTACCATGACTGTATAAAAAAAGGCTTCAGAAGATAGAAAGTGATCTTAAATATTCTTTTTTCAGAAGTATGTATACAGTGTTCTTTACATATTTTAATGCTTTAGGATATCTTTTTTCCTTCCTTGCACATGTCTTACCAGCTGTTTTAAATTTCTAATTCAAAGTATTTGAGCCTCATATGTCTTCTAATTCAGAAGAGAGGGAACTTGTATATTTTCCCTAAAATATGCTTGGAAATTTTATAATTGTTTTCTTTTGTGCTATATGTTTGTCTTCTGAATTAAGTTGCGTTGATATAGCAAGGATGAATAGCATGGAAAGGAAGGGAAAGAGAGATGGGGTAAAAAGGAAGGACGCTGACCTATTCTGGCCTATTTTTATTTTACAAAGTAAAAACATTATCTCTGACTTGGATTACTGCAGTATTCTCCTGCCTGCTACCAAAGATCTAGTTTCCAAATAGCAGACTGAATTATTACTTAAAAATGCATATCAGATAATGTTTAAAAGTCTTTACTACTTTTCTCCTACACTTAGAATAATATTCAGCCCTGGCTGCTATAGCTCAGTGGATTGAGTGCTGGCCTGCAAACCAAAGGGTCACCCACCGGTTTGACTCCCAGTCAGGGCACATGCCTGGGTTGCGGGCCAGGTTCCCAGTGGGGGCCACATGAGAGGCAACCACACATTGATGTTTCTCTCCCTCTCTTTCTCCCTCCCTTCCCTTCTGTCTAAAAATAAATAAATAAAATCTTTAAAAAAAATAGAATAACATTCAAACTCTTTACCATTGCCTATAAGCGATCTGTTGTCCTCCAACTTCTCAAATCTCTCTCCTTAATCTCTGCTCTGCTTTTTTTTAAACATTTTTTTATTGTTGTTCAAGTATAGTTTTCTGCCTTTCACCCCCACCCCTCCCCCTGCCCCATCCCTCCCTACCTCCCTCCTCTGTTTCCACCCCCCCCTTTTTGTTGTCCATGTGTCCTTTATAATTGTCCCTGCAAATCCTTCACTCTTTTCCCCTGTAATTCCCTCCCCTCTCCCCTCTGGTCACTGTCAACCTGTTTTCAATTTCAGTGTCTTTGATAATATCCAAGTGCTGGAAGCAACCTAAGTACCCATCAGTAAATGAATGGATCAAAAACTGGTGGTACATTTACACAACGGAATTCTATGCAGCAGAAAGAAAGAAGGAGCTCCTACCCTTTGTGACAGCATGGATGGAACTGGAAAGTATTATGCTAAGTGAAATAAGCCAAGTGGTGAAAGACAAATACCATATGATCTCACCTTTAACAGAAACCTAATCAACAAAATCTCTGCTCTGCTTTTAAAAACTATCAAGACTTTTTCCACTTCAAGTCCATTTCACTTGACATTCTTTTCCCTGGAATGCCCTTCCTCCTGTTCTGCTCGTGACTGACTTCTCAAAAATGTAGGTCTCATCTCAAAAATCCTTCTGCAGAGACACGTTCCTTGACTAATTTACCTGAGTCTTGCTTTCCTTCCAACCCCCAGCAGGCTTTTACAGTATTTTGTTCATTTATTTCTTCATAGCACTTAGCACAATCTAAAATCATTTTTATCAATGATTTATTTACCTTGGATTTGTCTCCTTGGATGAGATTGTAAACACCTAGAAAGCAGGGTCTTTGTTTTGTTCGTGTAGATATTGTCATTGATTGTTACAGGGTCTGGCACAGATTCTGTGCAAAATAAATATTTGCTGATTAGGTGAATGAGTTAAATAATTAGGTATGCCGTGGCTGGTGTGGCTCAGTGAGTTGAGTGCTGGCCTGCAAACCAAAGGGTTGTTGGTTCAACTCCCAGTCAGGGCACATGCCTGGGTTTTGGGCCAGGTCCCAAGTAGGGGGTGTGCAAGAGGCAATCACACATTGATGTTTCTCTCCATCTCTTTCTCCTTCCCTTCCCCCCTGTCTAAAAATAAAGAAATAAAATATTTAAAAAAAAAGAATTTGGGTGTGACTGAAGTACTGAGCCTATGTTTGTTTTCTTCAATAGCAGGATAGTAAATTAGAAAACTTCTGTAAGTTCTTCTAGAACTTTTTGGGGGGAAAAGTTTGCACAATAGGAAGAAGTCGTGCTAGAAAGTTAGGCTAAGGGCCAAATCCTGGACGTTCTTGGATGTCATAGTACACGGTTTCTGGAATCTCTTTTGTGGTCAGTGGATAGCTACTGAAGGTTTTTCGGTTGTCTGTGTGTACTTCTGAAATGCTCCTTTATTATTAGCCATGGAAAATCATTTGTGTCTCAGAGGAGTCTCATTCACTCACCAGTGGACAGGGTAGCTTCTGCATGCCAGCAGGGTGTTGATTTAATCAGCACTCATTGCTTTTCCATGTGCCATGACTGCCACGTGTGGTCGTGGTGCTTCTGGGCTGGCAGGAGAAAGTGTTTGCTTCATTCTTCATAGCCGGAGGTGAAACGAATGACCAGTGCTTCCTGAAGGCACTTCTTACCCCATTTCTCATACATCAGTGGAACAGTGAGCTCCCTTAAAAGTGATACCATCTTGTTGTCAAATCATTTCCCTTTTTTCAGTTCTTTATTTTTCGACTTGTTTTTCTAATGCATGGAGTTACCCTCATATTAGAGTTATCCTCTCTTGTGCTTTGTCTTATTTTGGTCTTAAAAGAAATCCAGTTTGGAGCCTTTAATACAGTTTGCTTCTGTTTGTTTTAATGGAGTAGTGGGTAGATCATTCCTTAGCTGAAACCTAGTACTTACAAGGCCTTGTACTGATCCCCCGCCAATGATATGGCATTATATGTAGCATACACATGTTCACCTGGACTTTTCCTACCACTTCAGATGTGTGTATCTAATTTCTAAAATGAAGTACAAAGATACAAGCTTCCAGTTAAAGTAATGGTCTGTTTTATAGACTTTGGCAGCCAATACTAGTTTCCTGAACTGGTTCACAATATAATTTAAAAGCCTTGGCTAGTTCATGAATAAGTTTTATGGTTTAACTTTAAGTCATGGAATCTTTTTATAGTTAGATTGGGGGTGATGGTATTATGTTCAATACCAAGTTAGAAATAAGGAAAACACCAAATAAGGAAAAACCAGTGTGGTCAAATTTAAGAAAAAGAACCAGTATATTAACATTGTCTGATAGTTTTCAAAAGCTACCAGATCACATTCATAGATGGTAATCACTATTGGAAACTGTCAGTGGGAATACTGACTTCTAAGATGTATTAAATGTACTTCCTTTTAGTACGTTAGAGCTTATGAAGCACCTTTACATGTGATATACTAGTATGCCTTTTCATTTGTGTGTAAAAGATTTACTTACTAGACGTTCTTTCTTTCTTAGACATGTAATAGACATCATCTATGTGTAAAGTAGGGGAAAAAAAGATAAGTAAGTCATGTGGTCCCTTTCCTCAGAAAGCTCTGCTAGGAGAAACAAACATACGCAGGCAGATACAGTGTATGACAGCATGTAAATGCCAGTAGAGGAAAAGGATGCTATTGCCATGCTTACCTATAGGTATGGGGTTGAGAAGAATCTCTTAAAGATAGAACTGATGTTTGCTTTATAGGATATGTTAGATTTCAATAAGAAAAGACCAAGGGACAAACCGTCTCTAAGCCAGTGAAACAGCCTGAGCAAAACACGAAGACAAGAAGATGAAAAACATAAATGTTGATTTATGTTCCATCAACTATAATGGCTGATGCCATAGAACCAGGGTATGTCCCTGCTAATCTGTTTTGTTCATAACTTATAGTTTGACTCAACTGGAGGCAATTTACACCAACCACTAGAACCTTAAAAATCCTTATCAATTATGTATCTATGAGAGTTATAGACCATACCATCATTAAGGAGAGCATATTTACATCCTTGAAATTGATAGATCACTTATATGTCATATTCTATTGTTTATTTTATCAAGGTTTTAGTGATTTATGCAGCACATTCTTATAGATATTACACAATTACTTTTTCCAAAATCTTATGTAGTAGACAGTGGTGTGGGGCTTTTAAGGGTGTTTTTCTTAAAGGGGAAATGAGACACAAATGCTTAGATGACATTTTCTAGGTTCACTTCGTTAATAAGTGTAGACACACACCCAATTTACAATGTGTTCTTTTTCATCTATACCTATAGACTTGTTACTTTGTAGATGTCCACAAAACTCATGTGTATGTTGCTGTGTGTGTGAGAAATTGAGAAAGTGTAAATTAAGAAAGAAACCAGGCCCAAAATTAGCGGTTTTGACAGCCAAAATGATTCTGGGGGCAAAGAATTGAGAACAAAGGTAAAGGCGGCAGGGGAGCTGATTTTGGGCCAGTTTCAATGGAAGAAAGGCCAATAGGTAAGGATAAGAAAATGGAAGGGGAATGTTATGGCATTATCAGACAAAGTGAAAGATGTCAGGATTTGAAATAGGGAAGTTTATATTTTCTGTGGTGAGGATTAAGATTCTATATATACCAGAAGACAGCAATCCCTGGAGGCTTTGGGATTTCCTACTTCTTTCTACATCTTATTCATACTTGAGTGAGCAGACTGTCAGAAGTATACTCAGTTGAATCTTTTATGCTCTTCCATGATTTTATATTTACTTGTTCAGGAACAATGAGTTTTTATGTTATATTTAAAAACAGATCAAACATAATTTAAATTTACCATGAAAAAGACGACTAATACAGATGATCAGTTTCTGGATATGGGACGTATTGATCTATCTACAGACAATCTTCATAACTAAAGCAAAGAGAAATGTCTTAAATTGAGTAAACTTCATTTCATTTTATTAAAAAATACATTGCTGCATGTTACATGGAGAGCAGTGCATTGAGTGGTTTAGGAGACGATTTTCAATGTCTATGTAGTGATTATTAAGAAGTATTTTTTTTTAATTAATGGTAATCAGAGTTGTAAATTTGGAATCAAATACCTCAATCAAAGGAGTGTGGTAGAACTATGTCTGTGCTGTATTTAGCATCTTTTATTGGAATAATTTACTCCTTCTAACTTGATATTTTTCACATTCTTTTTTTTAAAGATTTTATTTATTTATTTTCAGAGAGTGGAGAAGGGAGGGAGAAAGAGCAATGTACGGTTGCCTCTCACATGGCCCTCACTGGGGACCTGGCCTGCAACCCAGGCATGTGCCCCGACTGGGAATCGAACCAGGACCCTCTGGTTCCCAGCCCGCGCTCAATCCACTGAGCTACACCAGCCGGGCGATAATTTTCACATTCTAAAGCCTGGTAACAGGCGTCAGTGAGGTGGAAGGTGTGCCCAGCCCCATCCTTCAGAAAGGCACAGGTTAGTGTCTACTCCCATGGTCAGGATTAAGGCAAAAGTAATAAAAAGAAATGAAGAGACAATGAAAGACAAAGATGTTGAAAATATGAATTAGAAGTGGCACAGCACTGGCAGCTTCCTATTTTGAGTAATTATAAAACAAACAGAAGCATATAGATTCCATTTCCCAGACTTGGATTGGCTTAGAAAATAGGAGGAAGAGAATGAACTTGGAACAAAGTACATGTATCCATTCTCACTAAAGTTGAAATAGCCACATATCATTTGAAGAGTACTATTGATTTACCTCCTGGAAGTTGAGTATAATGAATATGAACTGGAACCCCACGCTGCTGCTTTCAGGCCGTGAGACCTTGGCCTAGTACTGAGCTTAGCTGAGAAATATTTGTCTTTAATTGATCCCTTTTCTTCTTTTTTCTCCATAGCTTAACCAGCTGGAAAAGGCAGTGCAAGCAGCCCACACATTTTTCATGGCCAACCCTGAACACATGGAAATGCAGCAGAACATCGAGAATTACAGAACAATGGCTGGCGTTGAAACATTCCACTTGGTAGATAGAGAAGCCAAACCACACCTGGTAAGCTCCCGGCACTCCTGCCAACCATGTGGCGCTAAGTGCTCCTAAGTTTTATTCAACTGAAAGCAGATTTCTATGAATGGATATAGCAGATTGGTTCCTGATTTCCAATACAGTGACATTTTTATACTTTTGGAGTTATTTGATGAAATGTTATAATGATCAGGGTTGAAAAAATTGAGAGACAGTGAAAATTAATTTAGAAAATCAGTGTGACATGGTGAAAAGTAGAATATGATATAAATATCAGTAACCCTTGCTGAGCTTCAGCTCCCCTCCAGCACTTACTGTACACCGAGGACAGGAAGCCAGCGAGAATTGCACAGTTCACACCGTACTCTTCTAGCTCCAAGTCCAGGGTTTTTCCATTGTGCCGGTACTTTCAAATCCTGTTTGATGTTTTTAAGCAACGTAATTATTTGTTTAAGTGAAATCTTACTTCAAATCATGTTGAAAGGGTTTCTTTTACAATTCAAGATGTCGTTATTTTTAACATATGCCCTCCAAGATGATTGAAGAAAATGATAAAAGAGGAAGCTTTTAAATGGAAGCCTTTTTTTTTTTTTTTTAAATTGAGCCAGGCCTGGAAATGGTTGTCAAGTCCACCCACATCAGTCCTGCAGTTTGTTGCATGGCCCCACCTATATACAAAGGGGTTAGAAAGTATAGTCTTGAGTATGCCCTGGAAGAAAATGACATTGATTGGCTCCACAGTAGCTGGCTTGCCCAGGAAGTCCTTTCTTACGTGTAGTTAGCTGGGGCCAGAGCAGTCGCACTTTATCTCCCAGTGCAGCCCTTTGTTATCCTTTCACAGCACAGGAGTCCAGTACCCCACCTACCTAGTGATCCGGAGTCTACCTGAACCCTGCTATTCAAGTGCCCTGCGGGCGCTCTTTTTGGAAAAAAAAAAAAAAAAGGTTTTCTGTTTCTTTGCAGGAGAGTTACAGTGCAGGAGTCAAACATTACGAGGTCGATGACTTTGAGCTAGCTGTCAAGTACTTTGAACGGGCTTTGAGAGAATACTACAGTGAAGATGTGGAGTGCCGAGCCCTGTGTGAGGGGCCTCAGAGATTTGAGGAGTATGAGTACTTAGGGTATAAAGCTGGTCTCTATGAAGTCATTGCAGGTAAAGCTTGTTTTTCTTTCATTTATTTTATGATTATAGATATACTGCGTGCAATCTGTAAAAATATTCCAACAATATGTTGTAGAAATATATATTGTAGGAAGTGAAAGATTTTCATGTATCTAAACAATCCTACCTCCTACAGATAAATTTAAGTAGTTTAAATTTTAGTGACTATGCTCCCAAACATTTTCATATGTATACCTAAATATTATGTTTTTATTTATGATAATTTTATTTTTTATAAAAATAGGACAGACAATACTATAAATACTGAATATCGTCATATTTTTTGTTTTTGTTTCATTTTATGCTTAACAATATATTGTGGACTTCTTCTCATGTAAGTACATATATATCCACCTTATTGTGTTTAATGGCTGCATAATATTCCATTATATATGGGGATGACACAGTTTATTTGACCAGTTTTTTACTGATGCATATTAAGGAAGTTGTAATTTATTATTATTATAAACTATGTAGTAGTGAATCCTTTTTTATGGTCTTTTTTAAATCATTTAAAATAATATTATATGTGGGAATTTAATGTGTTACAAAGTAGTACTTAAAATAGTAGGTAATGTGCATTCTACATTAATTGAGGAGATTGGCTAGTTAACCATTTGTAGTGGGGAGTAAATTTTCTGCTGTATATGAAAATATACACATGCATTCTTCTTATACTAATAATTTCAGTGTAAAAAACAGAAGAAAATACAGGAGAACATTTGTATAATATTAGGAGAGGAAAAGTTATTTGCATGACAAAATAAGAAATATGAAGAAAAAGACTAATAAAACTTATAAACACAAAAGATACAATAAATTAAACTGATTTATAAATGACAAGTGGAAAAATTGCAAAAAACTTACAGTTTATTTCTTTAATGTTTAAATGGAACACGTAAATTATTAATAGTAGTAATTTGTCATTTGCCAGTAGTAATAATAATAACAAACATTTACTTCTTTATAGAAAACACTTAACTTCTTTATATCTCTTTTAATTCTCTGAACAACTTCTTTTTAAAAGATTTTATTTATTTATTTTAGAGAAAGGGGAAGGGAGGGAGAAAGAGAGGGAGAGAAACATCAATGTGTGGTTGCCTTTCACATGGCCCCCACTGAGGACCTGGCTTGCAACCCAGGCATGTGCCCTAATTGGGAATCGAACCGGCGATCCTCTGGTTTGCAGCCCACACTCAATCCATCGAGCTACACCAGCCAGGGCTAAACGACTTCTTATGTGGATAATAACTATTGTTATTCACTCTCTTCTTTTTTTTAATGAGGAATTGTATCCCAAAAGTTTAAGTTGTGTGATTAAATTGAAACTTGGAATCAAAATTAGGCTTTCCTCACTCTAGAGCCGGTAGTTTAAAGGCCTATACAACTTAAAACTGGACAAAGGGTAATTTATTCAATAATAAATGTTTAACAAATAATTGTTGAGTATACAGTATGTTCCACATTGTAAATATATGAAAAACAGTGATCGACTTTACATGTACTCATAGAAATGCAAATTAAGGAAGTCAATATGCTCTCCCCAACTTTTAGCATTTTCTCTCTTCATCAAAAGTACCCTCACCTCATAGCTCAAGCTAGACCTCAAGAAATTGTACATCTTTCAATCCAAAATTTCCCTAAATTCCCACCCGCCTCTGATTTGTTACCAGACTTTGATTGATGTTACCTTCTAATGGCCCTGAGCTTTCTGGGTTCTCTCCACCCCTTTCATTACCATGCTGGGTCAAATCAACAGTATATTTGAACGAAATCATCATGTCCTCTTCATGTTTTACCCTGTAGGCAGACAGAGCAGTCTTCAAAAAAACATGAGTGTCTGCTCACAAACATGCTGGAAATCCTCCACTGGCTCCCACTGCACGTGTAATAAAACCCAAAACCTTTCACGAGGATTTTCATGCTGCACACTTGTGTACGTTTTCATCTTTACCCGCTTTTTCCCTCTTCGTGACCGATTCCTACTGTAGTTCTTTTAATCCCTTGGATATGCCAGGCTCATTTCCACTTACAGACCTTCAAAATATTCCTTTTCTCTATCACTTGGCTAATGCCCTGTCTTGTTGAGTGCTCAGTCCTCAATGCCTAAGTACAGTGATTGGCAAATAGTAGGTTCTGAGTAAATGAATGGGTTAAATGACCAAAGTAGTTGGCATCTCCATCAATTACACTGCAGAGATTAAAATGGCTAACAAATTCTATATTTGTGAAAATGTAGATAAAAAATTGTTAACGTCTTGTAGCAGGGCAATTGGGGAATATCTATTAAATCAGACAAGGAAGTTAGACTGAGAATCAATTTGTCAAATGACCGATTTGCCACACACTTAGTTACCCAAAATCAGCTACATCCACCTACAATCAATACCAATATCTGAATTACTGAGGATCCCCCCAAAGTTGTGTTACACTGGGCTTCTGTCAGAGCCCTTTGCCTGCGTTTTTGTGAGCATCGCTCATTTGAAAGTCAGTTTCATGTGTTTTGCATTCCCATTTGCTGTGTATTTCTCTAAGGAGAAATACCTTTCCTTCATTACCGTTTATTATCTTGCAGTTTTGTGGGGACATGTGTCCCACCTCCACTCCCACATTTGCCTCTACACCTGCCTCTACCAATGGCCACTGAACAGCCTTGACAAGTGTCCTAATACTGGTTTAGAAAAATTGACTAACAATTCCCCACAGATTAGCATTTAGTAATTGCTCAAGGTCACCACAGCATGTTGTTGCCGGAATAGAAGAGCTCTCCCAACTCAGGCTCTTAATACTTAACACAACTTCCAGCACCATTACCCCACTTCCTATAAGGAAAAGTGATTTTAAAAAGTCATAGTCCTTTAAGTTCAAGCCAGATATTATATATTAAAGAAATATGATAAGTCTTCTTGGGAATTTGAAACCTTCCATTTTCTATGAGATGGAAATTTTAGAAAGTATTACTACACAGTCTTTTGGATACAAATTATTAGAAACATTAAATGCACAATAACGTTTGGTATAGAAAGGAAGCAAGGAACACAACTAATAAGTGATATTATAACTCTACAAATTCTTGTTTGGTTTAAAACTATGCTAAATTTGGAGTAAAACTGGCTTTTAAAATACAAACGTATTTAGAGTGTTGGAATATTTGAATTTTACTGTCAGAAGAACATTAAAAAACTAGAGATATATACAAATGGCTTCTGAATGCCATTATTTATTACTAGCCATGCTTGTTGAAGCCCTAAAATATATTACTGTGTCACTTTTATTTTGCTGCTATTTATGTCTTGCTTTGAAAAATACTTTTAATCAGATTTTGATTTCCTAGTAGGTGCATTTCCCCCCTTTTCCTTTTGCTTGTCATTTGGAATTAGGAGGAGTGTATTTAGGAAGTTAAGTGGCCAACTAACTAGGAGGAAACAGTTGAGGGTTGTTCATTGTTTTTTTCCTTAAGAAATAAAATAGCTAGCTACTTATCTCTAGCATGCTAATCAAATAAACAGAACTCATTCTGTCCCTCACATTTCCCCATTTGGAGTTAAGAATCTTTGAACTGCAGAGGTTCTATGAGCTGTGATTGGATTGAGTTGGCCAGGTTACGTGACAATTGGCACATTTTCTTACTAGAAAATGTATATTCCCTCCCTGTTGTATTTTGGGGTCCTTCTTCAAGGCCATCAAGACACAATCTGAGCTTTCCTACCTAGCGAAAGAAGGCAGTTGTGGTGAACTAAATGGTACAGTCATGAAGTCAGATGGTTTTACCATCCTTCTCAGGAGAACCTGCTCACTCAGCATGAGCACAAACAAACTATTCTCTTGCTGGAAAAGAGACCTCCATCTTCATTGTAAAAATCAAAGTTGGAGCAAAATATAGGAAGTGTTTTTCCCCCATTTCTGGTTCATTAGTCACTCATGCTTGGGAGAGCTAGAGCCCAGAGCTGAGGGGAGCATGAAACCCCCTTCACTTTAGCATCTTGGCCTGTTTGCAAGCAAGGAGAACGGGAATAAAGAAAGTGGAACAAGGAGAACGAGGCAAAGTGCTTATTTAAATTCTTCGGCTTTCACTGTTCTGGCATTTTACCAGTCCCTAGCGGGGGTGTCTGCCTGCGGCCCACAGGCCACATGCAGCCCAGGATGGCTGTGAATGCGGTCCAATACAATATTGTAAATTTATTTAAAACCTTTTTTTTGCTCATCAGTTTTTGTTAGTGTTTGTGTATTTAATGTGTGGCCCAGAGATGCCAAAAGGTTGGACACCCTGATACAGTATTAGGATTTAGTGTAGTTAAATTTTGTCCAGGTTGTGGACTAATTTATAATTAGCCAAGTGTGTTTCTAATCAGTAGGCATAAAGGAATATAGTTTTTATTTCCCTTTTAGGATAAGTTGCCTGAAAATGTTAATGAGCAGAAAGAGTGTTCTAGTTTACTTCTCTGAAGTGAACTCCCCCTCAGGGCAGTTCCTTTCTCTCAACTGATTCTGAACAAAGCCAGACCGAATCTTCCGACCCTGACTCTGGGACACTTCTGGCTATCGGAATATCTGAAAAGAGGCCCTGAGGTTGTTAAATATAGGAGAGTCAACTACTGGGCTGGGTGTGAGTGGGTGAAACGGCCTATGTCACTTTCAGGAGATGCAGGAAACAGGACACATGGAAGGGAAGGGTCCAGGACGCAGGAAAGACCAGGAGCCAGAAGATCTGGAATCTACTATTAATTAACTCTAGTGAGCACGGATCAGGAGGCCCTGGCAAGTCACTTAACTTTCTTGGTGAAAACGATTTTTGCTCATGAACTAAGGATCATAATGACACGCTTCTCAGAATGCGGTGGGGTGAGGAATGCCCTGTGTAACTGGCTCTGACTTTGAAGTCTGCACATTCCGCTGACTCCAGGCTCCCACTTGTCCGCTCTTGTTTCCTAGATCACTACGTGCAGGTGCTGGTATGTCAGCATGACTGTGTGAGGGAACTTGCCACCCGCCCTGGCCGCCTCTCTCCAATTGAGAACTTCCTTCCCCTGCATTATGACTACCTACAGTTCGCCTACTATCGAGGTAACGCGTGGGTTATCCGTGAAGACCTTTGGGGGAGAGGGTGTGCCCATCACTACAGAATTGCTCTCATCTCGCATCGCCACAGCTCAGAACAAGAAGAGCAGCAGGGAAACTACGAATGGGCAGATGCTGTAATAACATTCTGAAAACTATACTAAGACTGATGTTTTATATGATTTGTTAAATTTACTTTTCTCAACTTAATTTTAAAAGGTAATATATTCACAGGTTCAGAGACCAAATATCACAAAGGCCTTTCTCTCTTCCTTTTCTCCACAACCTACTTCCATGCCCTGCAACCCAGTCTTTTTATTTATCCCTCCAAAATTTTTATATAGAAATGACACACACACATTCTGACTTATTTCTGCATCTTGCACAAAGAAGACAGCATATTATTTACACTCTTCCCTACATTGTTTTCTGCACTTAATAACAAATATCAGGTATTCTTCAGTTAGGTTGGACCTACAAAATTACCATTAGCTTAGGTCGAATTTGGGTAATTTTATGGTTCAACCTAACTGTATCAGTACAGAGACCTCACTCATGAATTCTCTTTACATCTGCATATCTTTGTCCTATAATTTATTTCATGTGACCCCTTTCTGGTGGGCATTGTGCTGTTTATACTTTTTTGCTATGATAATCAATGAAAAAATGAATAACATCATTTTACATTTGAACATAAATATCTGTAAGATGGATTTCTATGAATTAAATGGTTTTATTGTTTTGTAATTTTGATAGATGTTGCCAATTTATTCTCCAAGGACTAAATTTTTCATTGTTCATCAACAGAATACATTATCAAATTATCAGATATTCACCAATCCATTAGGTAAAAATTGTTATCTCAATATAGTTTTACTTCCCACTCATCTTATTAAGAAAGAGAGAGACTGATCATCTTTTCTTATATTTAAGAACAATGAATAGAATTTGGATTGCTGAAACTAGCCTTAGATATCACGTTGTCAAACTCAGTACAGCAATCAGAATTAACCCCTAAAATCCTACTCTGTGTATCTGTATCGAGTAATGTAACTTGTCAACATACATCTTCAGGCGGAAACTTTTGATAATTTGTGCAAAACACATAGCACCAAAGCAGACCAAAAGTAGTACCTGTGGAATACCTGAAGTCATGTTCTTTCATCTACCTGTAACTATTTCTGATTACTTAACCTCACCTTATCATCCCTTACTGATGTTTAATGCTGACCTCTCATAGACATGTTGAAATCCAACATCCTATAATTTAGACGGACCTAGGCTGACTCTAATGCTTCAATTCCTTGGTCTTTCAGTTGGTGAATATGTGAAAGCCCTGGAGTGTGCCAAGGCCTATCTTCTCCTCCATCCGGATGATGAGGACGTCCTAGACAATGTGGATTACTATGAGAACCTGCTGGGTGATAGCATGGACCCAGCATCCATTGAGGCCAGAGAGGTGAGACCGATGTCCTCAGAAGAAATTGAATTCTGTTCCATGCTCTGGGGAGTTAGTAAAAAAATATAACACTGTACTTAAATATATATAACAGTTTAGTAAATGTTCTAGAACTCCGTTCTTTCAAACTTTATTAATATCAGAAGTATATTTTTCTTGTGTATGCTAGCTTGTAAGAATCTGTTGAGATGGAGACATTTATTCAGCCTGAATATGTATTTTTTTGCTTATTGTCCCTGTCTAATGAAAACTTCCACTTGAACATTTATCATATCTCTTAGCTGTGATTTAAATTAAAATTTTTCTTTTGTTGTTGTTCTCCAGGATTTGGCAATGTTTGTGAAGCGTCATAAACTGGAATCAGAACTAATAAAATCAGCTGCAGCGGGCCTGGGATTTTCATACACTGAACCAGTAAGAGCAAAGAGGAGAAAGGAAATGTTTTTTAAAAGAACCGTTCAGTGGACTTTTTTATTTATAATTTTATTACCCAGCCTCATTTGTTGACGATTCTAATCTCCTGACTTAACAGAATCTGGAGATGTGCGTGAGTGTGTGTGTGGGGGGGGGGGTGTTGTTTACTCAATATAAGTGGTAAGCTTTAACAGATTTGGATCGCTGAGATCCAAAGTCAAAAGCAAATATATTTGGATAGAAGAGAAGTATTATGTACATGATGCATTTGCCTCGGGTTTGTTTCATTTCCCAAATGATGGAGGCAACAGTTTGCATTTTCTCTTAAACATTTAAAACACTTAAAAGACTTCAAAAAGAACAAAATCAATCACAGTTGCAGAACACAGCATGCTGGCTTTTCTTTGCTTCTCCATGCTGTCTTGAAACCATTCTTCATGTGAAGACACACCTTTGGCAGAAGCAGTACTGTAGTATATAGATATCTCTCTGTTTTGATTTTTATTTCAGAAATATAAACAATTTTGATGTTTCTACAGCTTCTAAAATTATGTTAGTTACATATATACAGTTGACGTACAATAAATAAGCTCTTCTTCTAACATTGAACATTTGATTTGCCTTCTTTTACACTTACACATTAATCACTTTCTCTCCCTTTCAAGCTGCACTGTTTGCATAAATTCCCAGGAGTGGGATTACTCTGCCATCAAGGGATATGAGAAGTTTTAAAGTTCTTAAAATTGCTTTTCTAAAATGGTTTTCTGCCACCTTTATTGCTCCTAGCAATACATAAAAGTACCAGTGTACTAATACATCTCAGCAATGAGAAATAACATTTTAAAATCAGTATTAATCTGCCCTAGCTGGCAAGGCTCAGTGGATTGAGCACTGGCCTGTGAAACAAAAGATTGCTGGTTCGATTCCTAGTCAGGGCACATGCCTGGGTTGCAGGTCTGGTCCCCTGTAAGAGGTGTGAGAGAGGCAACCACACATTGCTGTTTCTTTCCCTCTTTCTCCCTCTCTTCCCCTCTCTCTACAAATAAATAAATAAAATCTTAAAAAATAATAAAAATAAAATAAAATCATTAGTTAATATATTAATCATATATTAGTTAATATGTTAATCATATATTATTTAAAATATGCCACATTATTGCTACTTTATGTGCATTTCCATGATGACCAGCAAAACAAAACTTTCACATATTATTATAAATTATTTTTCTCTAATTTGAATATTCTGGACATACTTTTTGTTCATTTATCTCGTTCATAAAAAGCACTATTTGCAAAACATCCTATTTGCAAGATACTTTTAAAAAAATTTCTTAGTTATATCATGTTTTATTGGCACATTTAAAAAATTAAGTTATTTTTAATTTACCAATTCTAGTGTAACATTTCTAATAGTTTGTCTGATCCTACCTATGATTTTTTTCAAAACTGCGTTTTCCCAAGACACCCCAGAAAAAGCCACTTAGTCACTTTATTGTCCTGTACAGTTCAATCGAACTGGGCTTTTTGTTTGTTTATTTGTTTTATTCACAAAACATAAGGGGTTAGACTGATTTTTTAAATGTCTTCCTGATAATAAATTCTAAATCACTTTCTTAGACGAAAGAAAGGGCGTCCAGGATAGTTCCATGCAGTGTTTTACAAATCTGTACATTATCTGGTCTTTTTCAAAATTATGTCAACCTTAACCTTTCTTTTTATTATTTTTAAATAAAAAATGCATCTTTATATATTATGCAAGTTTCATAACATTGTAGATATTTGGGGGATTTTAAGGTCATTCTATTTATGTAAGTGATGTTTTAGTGGCAAAACTTTTGAGTTTCTTTTTTTTAATTTAAAACAGAATTATTGGATTCGCTATGGAGGACGACAGGATGAGAACAGGTGAGTTCTCCATTCAGAAAACCAACTGTTTATTTTTTAAATTTTTTCAAAAGTATATTTCTTTAACTTTTTAAAATTTTTTTCAACTATAGTTGCCAGATATGGGATTGGGGGGATGGGTGAAAAAGGGAAAGGGATTAAAATGTAAAAATTGCCAGTTACAAAGACAGTCATGGGAATGTAAAGTACAGCATAGGGAATATAGTCAATAGTGTAATAATTACTATGTATGGTGTCAGATGTGTAGTGGATTTATTGGGGGGATAACTTCATATGTTATATAAATGTCTGATCACTATGTTGTACACTTGAGACTGATATATTATTGTATGTCAACTGTTTATTTTTTAATTTTTTCCAATCATAATAAGGTTTAGTTTTTTATTGTTGTTCAACTATTTATTTTTAATGAAAAGAAATGCTAAGAGTCATACCTATTATGAGGAACTTAGCTCTATGAATAAGCAAAAAGATATAATTAAGAGAGTTCCAAACTGGGAATTAGGAGCTCTGCATCCTGGTTTCAGCTGTTCCTGTTACTTCTGTGTAACCTTGAGTAATTTATTTTCCTCTCTGGGTCTCATGGTTTTTCTCAAGTTAAGGAATTGAATCAGGTAATCTCTGAGGAATAAACACTCTGCAATTCTAAAGCATACAAAATTGGATTTTTAAAGTGCATTAGTATAATAAAACTATGACATTTTCTTGTTAATGTTGAACTCCCTCACTGTGTTGATTTGAAACAGGAAGCTCAGAAAGCTTTACTGCAAGTTAGGTGTCACGAACTCAATTAAAAATGAAGATAACATGTATTTTGAAATGATAGAAGTCAGGAGTCAACTTATAGTTCAAGGAGCCATAGCATGTTGGGGTTGAATGTCCAAGATTGCATGGACTGGCCTATTCATTTTCAAGTTCTAAAGCTTAGGGCCTGATGAGGCAAAGGACCACCTTAGAGTCCCACACCATGAGGGACTGGCACATCCAGATCTTCTTACTCAAAATCTTGTGGTCTTTCACTAGACATCACAGACTCAACCTCAGGGTGACCTAGAATTATTATAAGAGATCCAAGAATGCATATGCACATTTGGATGTGTTCAATCAGTGTATATTAAAAGAACATCATACAACTGTAATAGTATCTTCAATTAAATGTAATTTAAAAACCAATGGATGGTGGAAAGACTTAGAAAAAAAGAACATAATGTTGTCCTTTGTGTGTTTGCAAAGTTTGACACAAACTTGTGTCTTCCTTCTTGAAATAATCAAGAACCACTACACTGGGAAATGATTTATTTCAATTCAGCCGTTGTTCAGTGATGAGCACTCTGTGTTCAAGACATTCAGTGTGACACTATGAGCGTAATGCAGATGCACATGATAGTTTTTTCCTACTCTGTTGTGACTCAAAGTCTAAAATTAAAGGGGTTAAGTTATGGGTATAATTAGCTGTAATAAAGGTTGGTAAGAAGATTTAGAGAAGTAAAATAGCGCATATTCGTTGAAAAAATAGAAAAGAACTTCATGGAAGCAGTGACATTTAACTTGATCTTGAGCAATAAATATACTTCTGTACAACAAAAATATAAAATGTGGAGTCATAGTCTATCTGGATAAGGTATGCTTTGCCTTTGAACGTTTTATTCAATGGGAAATTGCTATTTCAACCTATCTGAATGACCAGGGTCCCTTCAGGAGTAAACGTGGAGGGGGCAGAAGTTCATGGATGGTCAATGGGAAAAAAGTCATCACTCAAGACAGACCGAGACCTAAGAGAGGGTAAGTATCTGTTCACTTTTGTTCTAAGAAGGAGGGTGAGGATAGGATAGGACTTGACCAATTCTTACTCAGATCTAGGCAGAACCCCCTTTCTCTGGAAAATAAAGAAAAGGACTAAGCTACTATAGTTAACGGAATTCTGAAAGCAAGGCTTAAAAACAAGAATATCTCAGGTTTGTATATCCTCATCTTTAGTTCCCAAGAAAAGGACTTCCGTTTCCCACAGGACTCTTGTGAGCCAGGCAGGAGTGGTATGATCATCGCCATTCTCAGCTGAGTACCTGAGGCTTAGATAGGTCCCGTGGCTTACTTCTCTCACAGAGCAAGTGAGCAGAGCTAGACAGTGTGGAATAGACTGTGTACCAGAGGACCTTGAAGAGACCGATTGCACAGGACATTGGATTAGTTCATCTAAGATGCTTGAGGCACATATGTCTCAGCAAAGCAGGAGAGAAAAGGAGAATTTAGGTTGAATTGACAGAGATGTAGAGGGAGCCATTCTTATGGATAAAACAAATGGAATAAAGGCATAGAGATAGAGAGAGCAGAGCATCATAGGCCTACATAAATAAAATCAACATTAGTGGAGACAAAAGTAGTTTTTAAATAAATCCAAGCATTGTTATAATAATGAATTATTAGCAATAGTAGTACTGATTGCATAAGTAATCCTTAACAATTATTATTTCTATGTTTGAGAATTTTTTAAGCAAATTTCCTTCTTTAATTATTTTAAAAAATTTACAATGAACGTTGTTTTAGTTTCAGGTGTACAGCACAGTGGTTAGAGAATCACGCTCCCTGCAACACACACTGTTCCTTTTAATACTGGTGGCATTTCATGGGAGAAAAGCATCCCCACTTCACAGACAGGAACAGTGAGGCTCACAGAGATTCAGTGACTTGTCTAAAGTCTCACAGCTCATGATAGATCGAGCAGCCATTTAAACCCAGGCTTTTGAATACAAACCTCATGTTGTCTTTACCTGATGATGGGCCATTGAAGTGTCTAGATATTTAAAATGTACCCTATTGATTAAATAATTGCAAAATCGGAAAGAGGTTTTCAAAAACCTGCATTGAGAAAAAGTACAGTACTCCTTTCCCAGACAAGAAGTTTGTCAGCACAGTCTTCCCCCTGATTTGAAAACTACTGGCTCTCTACAGTTCATATTTCCCAGCCCTTTCCTTCCTTAGCTTCCAAGTCAGTGTGAGGCAGTAAACAGGATAATATGCTCATCTAATTTAACCTGGACCTTAATGTGTAGCTACAAAGCCCAAGCTGTTTCACAAGTGCCAGAGAGCTTCATGGTCAGCCAGAGTTCGTGTTGCTTTTTAAGCCGAAAAATCACCCAGGAAATATGTGACAATAAGCCAGAACTCTGCTGTAAAGGTTTGGGAAACTCCAGGAAAGTTGCCAAATATCAAAGCATTGTTTTTTTCTCTGGCTACCAAAAAAGCTGATATCCAGCGACTGACTAGGAAGATTAATGAGAAGAGTTGAAAAGATTACACAGGATGGAGAAAGGTCACGATTACCAAATTCTATCATTTCTGCAGAGTTTCCTTAGTTGAATTAAGCTAATGGATCTTAGGATGTTCTCTGAGAATCCACTGGAAAGCTTTCTGTCCTGTCACCAGAGACTTAAATAGTGTCTAAATTAAGAACAGTGGTAGACAGAGGCAGAGTTCCCAATCAGAAAGCACTTTCCTATCTTAGGCTGAAAGCAGATGTCACGGAGACAGCAAAGGTTGCTTGGCTCACAGTGCATTCCAGCTTCTCTCATTTGCCACAAAGAGGTGGTCATCAGCTCCAGTTACCTAATAGTAGTTAGTCACATTCATATTGGATGTCTCCCCAGTATCAAGATGGGAGTGGCCCAGGGTGACTCCAGTCCATGGAACACACATGTCTACTTCCAGAAAAAAACAAAACAACAATCTGTCACTCATCCGTTCTCCTTTCAGCCATTAACTTTGCGAAGGTCCTGCTCTGTAATAATCCCAGACTCACTAGAGACTCAATCTCCCAGGGCCCCGTGCCCCTCATCTGTAAAACAATGGCAGCAACTGTTGGAAAAGATGAGTGTGAAAGTCTTTTGTAAACCTGAAAGGTCTGTGCTCATACAAGGGCTCGTTAGTCAGTATACACTGTCACGACCTCGTGACAGTGCAATATTTACAACAAAAGACTTTCTAGCTGTGAGCCACAGACAGTGAGCACAAGGAGTATTTTCCTAGATGATCCCTCTTCATTGCAGCTGGAGAGTCAGAGCCAGGCACATACTTTATGAATGAGAAAAGAATTAAGTTGTTTAACTCAGCCTCCTTGGGCTGTGGTTAAGAGCTGGCTGAAGCTGTCAGACCAGGCCCCAGGAACCACAACTTATTGGACTACATTTTTATTTTTATTTTAATGCTTTTCTCAGTCTAGTGCGCTACTAGTCATTTGTAAGTTGGTCAGTTTATATTTTTGAACGGCAGTGTTTATTTTTCCTTCTTCCCCTAACCCCCTGCCCGGCCTTTTGGTTAGTGAGTGGGTAGTTAGTTGTTTTTCTGTTAAATGTATGTGTGGGAAACCTCTGTATAAAACTGCATAATGGTCACTGTGTCAGCGACATGAAGGGCAGACTTCTGGTATCGATTCTGCCTGAACCTGTTAGGGTTAGATATTTAATACTCCATTTGCATTCTGCTCCTTCACCTGATCTGTGCATGTCACTATGGCGTGGTTGGGGAGCCGTCAATATCTCCGTAGCGCTCTTTTAAATATACTTCATCATGTTTATTAAGATGTGTCAGTCAGAACTTAATATACTGGGCATATATTACTAATTCAGTGATTATTTTAATAATAATAAATATTTACATACAGCTTAAGAATGGTAGGCATTTTTCTAAATGTTTTAGTTTTAGTAACTTTTAAAGTTATATTTTTAAAATAAGCTAATTATATTTAAAGTAATACATTCTCAGTGTAGAAGACAAGAAAAACATGGCGAAGTACAAACCAACCTAGTCCACTAAACTCGGTCTGTCTTCCATTTCTGTTTGAGTTTTATGTTAAAAAAAAAATCCTTTTCAGTGAACCTTGGAGTATCGTGTCTTTGTTTTTGAAGGCAAATCTCTTTTAATAGTTCTAAATGAGAGTTGGATATGCAGTTGACTCTTCCAAATATTTGAGGGATGGCCTCTATTTGGCCAAGTATCTTAATCAACCATATAGATTAGAGCAGCCTTTCCCAAGCAAACTGTGTTTTATGTTAAGAACTTCCATGATGGGAAAACAATCTACTTGTTTTTTTATTGCTATGAAAAATATTAGCATGAATGTGGCAGCTTAAAATAACATACATTTACTATTTCAGTTGCTCTGGGTCAAGAGTCTGGGGAGAGCTTAACTGAGGTCTCTTGCTGCAAGCTCTTATAAGGCAACCATCAAGTTTTTGATTGGGGCTGGAGTCTCTTCTAAGGCCTGACTGAGGAACTATCTTCTTCCAAGTTCAGATGACAGCATTTGGTTCTTAAAGGATTATTGGACTGTGTTCCTCAGTTCCTAGTTGGTTGTTGGCTAGAGGATGCCCTCGTTTATTTTGGCACATGAGCCTGTCCAGTACAGCTATTTGCTGCATCAGATTGCAAGCTAAGAAGGCAATAACCTGAGTCTGCTAGCAAGATAGAAGTTTCAGTTTTATGTAAGGCAGTCACAGAAGTGACATCTCATCATGTTTTCCATATTCTATTGGGTAGAAGCAAGATCCAGGCCATGCCCACACTAGGAAGCAAATTATACAAGCCTGTGAATTCCAGGAGGCAGTGATCTTTAGAGTCCATCTTGGAGTCTCTCTGCCATAGTAAGGAAGGAAGGAAGAAGGAAGGAAGGAAGGAAGGAAGGAAGGAAGGAAGAAAGGGAGAGAGGAAGGGAGGAAGGGAGGGAGAATATTGTAATGATTTAAGGGTGAGAACTACTATATATTGTATTGATAGTTAGAATGTTTATAATGCCTATTCTAAGAAGTCCTCTTAAATTTTGTTTAACCCAGTACTTCCCAAACACATTTAATTAAGAAACTCTTTTTTTTCATCAAAAACTTTTCTGTAGAAAAATGTTTGAGAAACATTGAACTGCAGAAAAAAATGTTTTTTCTATTCATCCAAAAGATTTGGTACTGACACTGGGAGCTTGTTGGTATACTCCCCAAATCCAAGAAATTCTGTATTTATAAATTTTGATGACAATTTAAAATATTGAGGGGCAACTACTGGGTCATATGTATAACCACCTATAGCCAAATACTGCCGTGAGGTTGCAAACCTCAATGGATATGGGTACAGTTACCTTCACATTGACAGCACTTAATAATATTCAACAGTTGAGGGTAGCATCAGTACAGAGAGACCTGAGGAACAGTACGCTAAGTGAAATAAGCCAGTCAGAGAAAGACAAATACCACATGATTTCACTCATATGTGGAGTCTAATGAACAAACTGAACTAACAAACAAAATAAAGACAGACTCACAGATAGAGAGCAGGATGACAGGTAAGGCAGGGGAGGGAACGGGGTGGAGGGATTGAGCAAAAAGAAAAGAGGACTCATGGACATGAACAATAGTGTGGTGCTTGTTGGGGGGTGGGTATAAGGAGACTAAATGGTAGTGGAAAAAAATAAAATAAAAATTAAATAAATGGATGAAACAAAGTAGTACTAATTTATAAATAATGGAGCAGATGAAGGTCAAGTCCATTGTGGTACGCTACGATTGTGTGGCCATTTCAGCAGAGAAACGCTGGGGTAGAATAAATGAGTCATCGCCTACCAGGAGCAATAGAGGAGATAGTGGCTCAAAGAGCCCAGGCCAGATTAGCTAGTAGGGTGTTCCTGTGGAATGCAGCTTATTGGTTTCCACAAAACAACGCTGATCATTTCATTAATATTATTCATTTTAATTTAGATGGTTTATTGTCTGGCTTTTATTTAATCTTATAAATTGGTTTGGTATTATAGTTGTTTGAAACCACAAAAATAAATACTGTATTCATAGTTTTATCATTGCAAATATGGAAGTAAAATTACAGTACAAATAATTTGTCAACACCACAGTTCCTTAGGGAACCTTTATTTTAACACATAACCATACATTACTCAAGACTGAGAAACACTGCCTCGTTATTTTAGTATTCCATTAATTGTGGCCTGCAGTGATTCTTCTATCCTAACTAGACTAATAAACACTTAGTGCTGCTCCCTGATTTGACTAATGTATTTTACAGCCGTAGAATAGATGTCGATGTCAATAGTCTTGTCTTCCTTCAGCTGATGGTCTTAGGCCAGTGTGTTTGTGACCATTGCTTGACTGTGGGGAGGAAGGGAGCAGCTGAGCCCTCTCACTGCTCCCTGCACAGTGAGCTATTGTCACTCGGGCACATACCAGGTCTTTTAGGAATATTAGAAAGAGTAGAAAAACAGTGTGTTTTCCTTTCTGTTCACTTTTCTGGTTCAAGATGGTTACACTCTGTTAAATCTGAAGATTTCCTCACCATCAGAGGTTTCGTTCTTTAATCCTACTTCCTGTGAAGAAAAGACCTGTCAGGTCTAGATTTTATAATTTCACCTCCTGAAACGTGGCCCGACTGCGTCATTCTCTGAAGAGGCTGTGTGGGGCTAATTTCATAAAGTCGTGGACTCTCTCTGGGGAGGGGACAGGCGCCTACAGGAGACCATCTGTACAAGGAAAGCCATACGAAGGTTTGCCCAGAGAGCAGAGTAGAATAAACATTCCAAAAGCAAGACGGTAGAGCCAGGTAGTGGTGGAAAGAAGAGCGGGAAGGAGCTGGGTGATTTGGGTGTGACTGTCCTGATGGTGTGCATTTACTACTCATTTTTCCTGGTGAAGGCATTGCTCTCATACCCATGAAGCTGAGATGTTTATGTCATGCATGGGGACACAGACATGTGATTGAGTAATTGCAAATTGCATGTGATGGTATAGCAGCGGTAAGAACCAATGGCTGTAGAGAAGGAGGAGTCCAATTGTTGAGAGAATTCTGGAAAGTCTTCCCAGAAGAGAATCCTGTGAGATGCCCAGTCTGCTTTGCAGGATCATCACTGGAATCATATAAAAACATAGTTTATCAAACCCAAGATACTGCACAAATATATTATCATGACATTTTGGAAAAACCTGGTAGTCAGACAAACAGCTGCCTTTTTCCTGAATCCATATTGTGTTTATCAAATTCCAAATTTGTCATTTGTCTTAGCATTCCTAAATATTTATGAGGAAACTGACTCTCCTGAAGTCCTGTTGCAAGCCGTTGGGTGTTCCGTTCTTATCTCCTCGGGGACAGAGGTAACTGAAAAGGCAATGTGCTCTGTCCCTTCAGGTGGCCCTCTGCTCTATGAGAACATCACGTTCGTCTATAACTCGGAGCAGCTGAACGGGACGCAGCGGGTTCTCCTGGACAACGTCCTGTCGGAAGAGCAGTGCCGGGAGCTGCACAGCGTGGCCAGTGTGAGGACCAGGGAGGGCGGGGCCTGGCTGTGCTGGTCCCCTGGTCCGGTGCGAGCCTGGAGCCAGAGAGCCAGGCCTGGGATGTCACTTTCTTTAGGAGAACACTGGTTGTAGAGGCACTTTCATAGCCTTTGTTTTGAGATGACTTTAGATTTTTCCAGATCTGGATATAGCTAGTGGATCTGAAATAGTTAGTGGCTTCATTCCTAGGACAGCAACCGTCCAGCATGTGCCCAATCTACCATATAAAGTTGCTGAGAAAGTCCCATTATTTTAATCAGTAATAAACAATGTAGGTCTACAAAAGTGGTGGCGTTTTATAGTAAAAATTAAATAACTATATCCATTTTGACTGGAAAAACAAATGATACCAGGATCCTGGAACAAAATGGGGATGGTTCTGAGTATCGACTTTGGTTCTTAGCTTTCTGGCAATCGAGGCAGACAGTGAGACCTGGTGAATTTGTTGCTGTCACTAAGAAAACATCTTGTATTGTGCTTCCAGGGAATCATGCTTGTTGGTGATGGCTACAGAGGAAAAACTTCACCCCACACACCCAATGAGAAGTTTGAAGGCGCAACTGTCCTGAAAGCACTCAAAGTAAAGTCTCACCGGGTCTTGGGTTCAGGTTCCTAAGTGCCAATCCAGGACCTTCTGTGAATGGCAGACACAAGAAAGAGAAGAGCTCAGAATATAGTTTCATCTGGAGCTCCAGTGGCGCAATCAGTTAGCCTCTGGTACTGATAAGAATCTAGTTTTCTCAGGACAGTTGAAGGGATCACATGTGACATGGCACCTTCATTGTTTTTAATTCTTCTTTCTTGCCTCCATTCAGTCACCAATTTATCAAATTTAATGTTTCCTAAATGTGTACCTGACCAATAACATATAACTCTTGCCCTGACACCCCCTTCTCAAGGAGCTCATGGTCCCATGGTGAAAACATACCCTAAAAAGTAATTGTTCTGTGTTGCAAGCAGCATTGTTAGAGAGGAATGAGGACAAGGTTATGAGAGAAGAGAGTGATTAGCTTTTCATGTTCTCTCAGTGATTAGGAAGGCTGTTTTCCTAAGCATGTAGTAGTATCCCCACCAGTCAGTACAGAGATGACATTGTATATTTGCTTGGTGAAACCTAGCGTCTGCTTTTCTCAAGCTCCCCCATAACACCCATGGTGGCTAATGTTCTCCTTTTTCTTCAGTTTGGTTACGAAGGCCGAGTCCCACTGAAGAGTGCCCGTCTGTTTTATGACATCAGCGAGAAGGCTCGAAAGATTGTAGAATCCTATTTCATGCTGAACTCAACCCTGTATTTCTCCTATACACACATGGTCTGCCGAACAGCCCTGTCTGGTGAGATTCCAGAATCTGAACTTGTTCCCTTCTTTCCACAGGGCGATAAGAAAGAAAGCAAAGCTCTGTTACACGACAGACGAATGGTTTAGAAGAGTTCTACGTTTCTGAAACGAAAGAAACTTTCTCTTATTTTCCCTTCCCTCCTGTGTTTCATTTTCATCCCTAAATACCATCAGTCTGCCTAGCTTCCCTTTCATATCAATGTCTACTTTCGAAAGTCGCACAGAAAAATGCTTTTCTGCCCTAGGGCACTAGGAACCTGGGACTTCCGGTGTCCTATTCCATCCACAGCCTCTAGTGGTAATGGAGAAGGAATTGATGAAATAAATGTTCTTAAAAAGCCGGAGACCCACCCCCTCACTCCCCGCTGTCATCATTTCTTCCCCAGATCTTCTCTTCTCCACCCCCCTGACTCGGAGGGGAAGGGGAAAGTCTCAGCTAACTCAGATCTAATTTTTTTGTTTTACATTTTCATTTCATCCTCCTTCTATTACTGCTCCACATGAACTACAACCCATGAAATGCATGGAATGTCTATACGTCTATTTATATCAGTAACTTTTATAGCTGAAGCAGCAGGTGTGACTTGCTCACAGTTTTACATCAAGCTCATAGCAAAGCAGGGCCAGAGTCTCGCCACTGCTTGCCCAGGCTTCTTTCATCTCTTCTGCTGGGCTTCCTGTCTCCTCCAACTGGCAAGGACACAAGGGCCGCTGTTGGAGGTCAATGCCTCCTTCTCTCATTCTCCCCTGTCCCTTTCCTGGCAGGTCAACAGGATAGAAGAAATGACCTCAGCCATCCCATCCATGCTGACAATTGCCTGTTGGATCCAGAGGCCAATGAATGCTGGAAGGAGCCTCCTGCTTACACCTTCCGGGACTATAGGTACAGCCAGCACCTGCTTCAATGTCAAGCTCTTGCCCAACAGTTTTCAAAAACCCTTGGAATATAGAAAGTCGACCTTTTTGCTTGTCATCACATTCATCTCGACAAAGCAGAGGTTCTCAAATGATCTTTTGAAGCAGCTGTCACAACTGAGAAGTGACTTCACCATCTCATATGTTTATCTTAAAAATCCATGCATGTTTTTTGTCTCCTATCCCACAAAATGTCCATTTTGTTTTAATCTAAATTTTATGCATATATATTTTATGATCACTTAGCTTTCACTGAAACATCTTTTATGCATAGGAATCTTATCACATCACTTATCTATGCCTGCATTTTATAAACTAGAAACTGGAAACTCAGGAGGGAAAAACGTTTTCTCTCATTGAACGATATTTTAGTGTGTGAAGAGAAGAGTCAGGAGTCTGGGCCACCATGTGTAGATAACAGTGTGTGATAACCAGTCCCTGCTCTCTCTATACAGAAGCAGGTATTGAGCGCCCCCTATCCGCAAGACTAGGCTACACCCCTTGGAGCTCTCCAGCTAGAGAAAAAATACATTTAGAGTTACTGTATGATGGGGAAAGAGTTGTAAGTTATTTTCGAAGAGAGTTGTAAGTAGTGGGGGAAAGTTCAAAGGGCTGGATTAAACCTCGTTAGGTATTCTTCAAAGGAAGTAAAGTGCAAGAGGAGCTGTAAACTATTATTAAAAATGGAACATAAGTGGAATAAGTACTTCAAGGATATGATCCAAATTACATATGATCTTACTCTTGAGGGTTAGGGGGATCAGTTATTTCAATGTCCAGTTCAAAGGAAACTCACTGATCATGCTGGCCAGTTCATCACCAGTCTTCAGTGTTCTGGGTCATGTTGTCATCACATGTAATGGTACGAACAACCCCCCTTTCTTCTTATAGCGCCCTCCTGTACATGAACGACGACTTCGAAGGCGGGGAATTCATATTCACTGAAATGGATGCCAAGACCGTGACTGTAAGTAAACTGCTTCATGCACATTTATTTAGTATCTTTGATCTCAGTCTTGCCACTTTCTAAGGACTGAGACTGTTGGATTTCAAATATTTCTGAACTCGAGAATTCAAGAGGCGCAAAGAACCTCAGTAAATTTATACATCGTAAAAGGTAAGAAATGAAACCAGCAATAAAAATCTTCTAGTTCATTTTAAAGATGGGCAAATTAAAGACTAGAAATGTTAAGTGTTGCCTAACCCTCATATAGCTAGTTCAGTTAGACTTGGGACTAGAACCTTAGTCTTCTGACTATTTGTCAAGTAATCTGGTGGAAACATAAAAACACAAATTCCTAAGTCACCAAACCCTAGGACAAGTCAAATGATTCTGTAGAGTGGCTTTCAAGTAACCTAGGATTGTCCGTGTTTGGATTGATCATTGGCCTCCAGACCCCTAGTTCTCAAAATTATTGTATATGTGTGCATGTATGTGTATGTGTGTATGTATATATGTGAATGTGTATGTATATGTGTGTGAATGTGTGAGTGAGTGTGTATGGTTGTGATTGCGAGTCAACCCTGAAAATAGTTGTATACACATTCACATACCCTTAAGTTTGTGTGTGTGTTCACATGACATGTTTTGGATGAGATTCTAAACATACCTTCATAGGTAAAAATCAAAAGTTAAATTCAACCACCACCTTTCTAAGCAAACGGATGCCTTTGGAAACCAGCCTGCAGAGCACTCATGGACCACGTGGGCAGGGTCCTCTGGTCTTTAATCCACTTGAGGGAGAAAGGCAGGTTTTCCTATGGAGGAGATAATCAAATCCTGAATAGATGATGAGATATCTCTTTCCTCCGTACAAAATCTAAATAGTTGGGACCTGCATGTAATAAACTTTAAAGACTTGGAATCATATAAGCTATTTCCACAACATTTTCTTCATTTCCTGGTTTTCTCCTCATATTCTTGCATCTTTTCTTAAGAGTGAAACAGCCATGTATTATTCATGACATATCACTAGAATGCAAGCAGATGATATTCAAAAACTGTATGTTACTGTAGAAAAGGAAACCTATGGAGATTCTGATTAAAATTGTTATAATTAAGAAATAACATTCTATACATTTTAATACAATAATGTACATTTAAAAGGCTACAATGCCTATACTTTTTGGTAAAAACTTTAAATACTAACATGGGAGTAGTTAGATCAAGATTGGTGGTGTGGGTTGGAATTTAAAGTCGCTATACAAAATTCTCACTTTTCAAAGAAGAGCCTCTGGGCAGGAAGGATTTGATTTCTGAGCTCTGCTAACACTGAAACTGAAATTCAAAAACGCTTGCGTCTGGCACAGTGGGACATTCAGACAGGTGGTTAAAAACATTTCTTTGCTTCTACTCCGCCTAGTGGCCAAATTTGGAATGCTCAGTGTTTCAAAGTAACTAATGCCTGGAAATACAATGTATGACGAAATAATTCATTAACTGCTGAATGCAAGTTAACTGGAATTCCTTTTTTAAGAATTGAGGGATTTTATTTTTATTTTAAAAGATTGTTATTGGACCCTGGCTGGTGTATCTCAGAGGATTGAGCGCGGGCTGGGAATCAAAGGGCCCCAGTTCAATTCCCAGTCAGGGCACATGCCTGGGTTGCAGGCCAGGTCCCAGTGAGGGTCATGTGAGAGGCAACCACGCATTGCTGTTTCTCTCCCTCTCTTTCTCCCTCCTTTCCCCTCTCTCTAAAAATAAATAAATAAATATTTAAAAAAAAAAGATTGTTATTGGGTTATTGAGGTGACATTGGTTTAAAAATTATATAGGTTTCTGGGGTGTACAATTCTTCAACACATCATCTGTATACTGTACGGTATTGTGTGTTCACCAAGCCAAGTCTCGTTCCATCACCATTTATCATCCCTTTATCCTCTTTTACGGCCCCCAGCCCATCCCTCTGGTAATCACCATACTGTTGTCAGAGTCTATGAGGGTTTTTTTTTTCCACTGTTTTAATCCAACACTCCACCACCACTCACCCCTCTGATGGCTCTGTTTGTTCTCTGTACCTGTGTGTCTGTTTCTATTTTTTTGTTAGTTTATTTCATTCATTAGATTCCACAGATGAGTTAGTTAACTAGAACTCTGCTTTTTAATGATGCGAAAACAGATAATATTTCACTTTAATAGTTCTGTCCTTTTAATATAAAGGTGTAACTATTTTAAAACTCTTACCCCCAAAAGTAAAAGATAAACCCGATTTAAACAATGTTTTTATTCAAAAGCTCCAAGTTGGGAGATTTATTTTCCCAAATTATTTCTATTTCTGATTAATTTATATGGTAGGGTTCTTCGGGCATTGTGTAGATAATCAAATTCCTAGGTTACCAGTCTCAATAACAAAGAGAAAGGGATAGTTTTCCTTTTCAGTGTTCCCTTATTTAACTCTGGAGGGACAGAGGAAGCAGGGAAAGAGCCCAGTCTGAGGCTATGTAAGAAGGTAAAGTCTTCCACGTCCCTTATTTTTGAAAAATCTGGAAACTATTTAATTAACTGAATGGTGGCTGAAGGTTTACATTTATTCAAGAAAAGCACGACACAAAGGCTTCGCTGGTGTGTCGTCGTCCATTGGGTGAAAAGCACACTTGGAAGCTCCATGGATTATTTCAACAGCAGCGTTTGTTTGTGAAACATGGGTATTTAGGGATTTGGGTTTCTCTGTGCAAGTTTCCAAAAGATAAAATGTAATGAGTTCCATTTGCTTCATGAAAAATGAATATCACCATGCAGCTGTGTCCGTGAGTATGTGTACGGTCATCTGTCGGCACCACAGAACAGATTGCCCTATAGAAGCAACGTCAGCAGCGGAGCTTGTTCGCTCCTCCGCGCACCTGATAGGTAACAGGTGAGGCCGTCTGTAGGCTCAGATTAGTCCTAAAGACGCCTGTGGGCCCCCACACCTGGAATCAATTGCACCGGCTTCAAGGAACTGATAGCTTCTTTTCCTAAACTTTTCCAAAGGTCTTCATGTGTAAAAATGCTTTCCATTCTTCCAGTTTCATCCATCGTCCCCATGCCCTTTCTGTAGTGTTGTCAGAGGTTGTTGCCATGGTGCAGTTATCACACAGAAGTGACCCGACGGCGTGTGGCTGAGTCCAGGGAACGAGCAGCAAGAAAGCTTGAAACGAGTTCCTAAAGCCATGTGTACAGGAAGGCTTTCCTATTCTATGTCCTACGTGTCGAGCATTGTTTATTTTGCTGTTTTCATGTGGAAATGCACAGCAAAGTCCTTTGTTAGACAAAGACTGATACAGAGGGCACCAGGAGCTACTGAACTCTCTACATTTACATCAGAAAAGTCCCCTTGGTAAAGCTACTAAACAAAAGCAACTGTCTCTAGAGAGAAATCACGCCCCCTCAATTACTGTGAATAGAAGAATAACCAGGAACTGACTGCCCTTCTCTGCTCTTTCCTTTCTCTCTCTCTCTCTCTCTCTCTCTCTCTCTCACACACACACACACACACACACGCCCCCCCCCGCCCCGCCCCCCCCCGGCCTGGGTCTCAGACTCTATGATTCCTCCACCTGCCTTCACTTTCAGCCTTCCACATGTTGGTCGCACAGTCTGGGAGTACTTATGCTAAGGGGCAGCCAAGGACTTCAGGCAACTTCCCAAAATATTTCTCCTGCAACTGTCTTTGAAAACACTTAGCCTTCCCATTTTATGGTAAAGGAAACCAAAGAGTCTTCTAAAGGGCAACTATCAATTCAAATGAATTCAGAAACTAGCTAGTTAGAATGGGCCCATCTTACCAAAAGAATGGTTGGTACCACTTTTTTGCTTTTACTTTTCCAAGATCTACTATGGAATGAGTCAAGTGTCTGTGTTTCCCAAGAAAGGAAAATTTACTTACATTCAGACATTTCTTTCAACATGTAAGCAAGGCCCACATCCGTTCCTTAAGCTTGCTCGATTTGGAAAGCCTGCTTGTTTGATGTAATGCCCTGGCTCAGGGCCGCCCCAGCCACGTCGCTTACCTCCTACCCTCCTCTACCTAAACATTCCTGGACAGCTGCACCTGAATGGTGCGCAAGCTTGGGAGGACTGTCAATCACTTCAGAGCCCTGGGGGCCATGCCATGGGTCACTCCAAGAGGCAGTGTGTTCTCAGCACTGGAGGTGTTAAAGCTTTGGCTGAAGATCACTGGGCAGCAATATTGTAACAGGAATTCAATGATCATATGGGATTCCACTTGACTTTTTAAAATCTTTGTATTATGAAAAGTTCATAAACCCTAAATGTATGAGTAAGGAAGCAAAAAGGGGACATACCCCCATAGAACCACAACCTAGATCGATAATAAAAATCGACCAGCATTCTAGGTGTCCTCTTAATTTGTTGTTGTCATCCCACGGATAGTGAATGCACATCTACGCAGGCCAGAGGCCGTGTCAGTGCCAAAGTCAGGGAAGTAAAGGGCAGGCCATCGCCAGTCAGCTACCAGCACAGCGTGTGTTGACAGCCACTTCCTGCCTCGGACTGTGCCAGTCATTTTACCTGGGTAATTTCATTTTCTGGGTTAGATATTATTTTGACCTTAACTTTGTTTTCCGGATGAGGAGATTGAAATAATCTATGTCTTCTTCAACTTCAGAATTCCATTATTCTTTGATTCAAAACTTGACCCACATAATCCTGCTGAAAGATAAAGAATGAGGCTTGTAGGGATGCTTGTGACAGAGGAATTGAGAGTCTAACGTTCACTTTTTTCTCAGGCCTCCATCAAACCAAAGTGCGGGCGTATGATCAGCTTCTCATCTGGAGGTGAGAACCCGCATGGGGTGAAGGCAGTCACCAGGGGCCAGAGGTGTGCTGTGGCTCTGTGGTTTACCCTGGACCCGCTTTACAGAGAATTGGTGAGTTTCTGACCCACCCAGAAAGCCAATTAGATGCCCCGCCAACTGGCTTCATAAACTGATTTATCTGAAAAGTCCTATTAAGTTGATTCATAAAGTTGCAGAGATCATGGAAAACAAACCAACAAAAAACATTTTATAGCTTTTACAGAACCCTTTCTCTCTTGTTTCTGACACTATGTTTTACTCAAAAACAAATAAATTTTCCTGATATCTAGTGTCTGTAGTGTGAGGATGAGGGAGAGAAGAGGGACTGTGAAGGCAATCCGTAATCACAGGGGCTCGCATCAGGGAACGTTTGCAGAAGCCGGTGCTTCAGTGGTAGTTGGCAGTCCTTCATTAGCCTTGACCTTTATTTAAAAACTATAGCATCAGGAGAAAGGAACCACTTTCGACGGGTTACTAGGAAGAATGATTTGTTTTTTCAACAAATCATTAAAAGCAGCACTAATTTATGAAACATGTAGAAGAGGTGAGGGAACCTGAAAGTTCATTATTATGTAATGTGATTAAATTAAATCTTAAATAGTAATATATTGTTCTGATGATATGGGAAGTAGCTGGGGACACTTTAGCCTGAATAAGAGACCATGATCTTGCCCTTGGGCAGAGGGTACAATCTCTACCTGTGAGGCTGCAGAGGAATGGATTAAGACCAAAGGATAGAATTTCCTAGAAGAAAAATTGGGGTTCAACATAAAGAACAACTTAAAAATCACCACCACTGTTTGGTGGAATTGTCTGGTTTGGAAGTAGTGAGCTCTTCTTCCCAACTGGCTCCAATCAAAGGCTCAGCAACTGCTTGGCATGGAATGCAAAATTGACCTAGAAACTTCATAGCGAGGCCTCAGCTGGATAACTTGAAAGTCTCCTCCAGCCCCAAGTGTTGATGAAGCTAAGGAATTCTAGTCTTTAAAATGATACTCCATCCAATTTTCCTCTTTAGATTCCTAAATTGAATCAAATTGGTTTAGAGACTGTTTAAAATTAGTCCAGTTTCTCATATACTTTTACCATCAAACCTAACTCACACGTTCCCTAAGCGTTCTTTCGTACATTTACCAAAAGTTTACAGCAGAGCCGCTGTTGTGCCTGGGAAACTCTGCGAGGCAGGCCCTGGAGTTCGAGGGGGAACAAAGCGCAGTCCCTGCCCAGGAGGCACTGGGGGAGTCGACAAAGAAATAGATGGAGCCAACAAGGAATGGGGCAGTGAGATTTCTGTCTTCGAATCAAGAAAGGCATATCAAAGCACAGTGCTAAAAGGGAAGATGATAGCAAGGCCCAGAAAGAGAAAAGAAAGGTCTTGACTGAAGGAGCAGAGCACAGAGAGTTCGGAGAACTTCTGAGAACTGCTGAGAGTTCTGAGCAATCTCCTCCATCTGAAACTCCTGCCTCTCCTGTGCTTCTCCACCTCCAATGCCAGCGTGCCCCACAGCACTCTGTACTAAGCGACCTAGATAACTGAGCAGACAGTGAAGATAACTGGTTAAAAAATTACCTTACTATTTTCTCGGAGTGGTCAATGCCACAAAGAGTTAATCTGTTTATTATTTAGTACCTTAGCCCTCTCTTCCAGCATATTTTCTACCAAAATAAAAACACAAAAAAGTTCTCTTTCCTCCTTCTTAACCAGTAAATGTCAATGCAAACGCCTCTCCTCTGAAGGGCAAGTATTGGGAAATGTCTCCGTCTGGTCAGTAGCGACATCTAGTGGCCACAGACCAAAATGACCAGAGACTCTCAACTACTACTAGAAAATTCAGCCTGGGATGTAATGACCAAACTTTGATCCACATTGGAATCACCTGGGGAACTTTCCAAATCACTAACACCAGGCTCCCACCCCCAGACATAATTGACATGGGGTGTGGCCTGGGCAATGGGAGTTTTCAAAGTTCCCCAGGTGACTCTAATGTGCAGCGAAGTTAGAAAGTCCCCGAATTAGGTGCCTCTTCTCAGATTGAATCCCAGAGCAAAGTCAGCCTATGGATAAGTCATCAGAGCTGGCAATCTCCATGCTTGTTACAGATTAGTTTAAAGGCATTCAAAATTCTTAAGGAGTATTTCACACCAGAAACTCTTAAAGGTGCCCAATACTGGAAGCTTCAGCGCCCTGCATATGGAGTTCCTGCTCTGGAACTTCCTTCCTTTCAGGAGAGACCCGCTGCAGAAGTCTTCTGTGGCGGTCCAGCGGGAAGTTCTGTGTGTACATCAGTTTGTCAGGCAGGCATTTTACGTGGGCCTCACAACAGCAATTTAGATTTCTGTTATTTAGTGTATTTGGTCCTTTAGTTGTCTTTACATCAACATCATTTTCCATTGCAAACGCTTGAATAAAAGGGGCTTTGTTTTCAAGTTGCAAAATAGTTATTTTCATAACATACTGTGTGAGGCATTGTGCCAGGGACTATCTGTAGGGGATAAGAGCTAGGTAAGACATAACTCCTATTTTCAAGGAGCTTAAAGTCAAAGTGGAGTGTTAAGCCAGACACCTGAGTAATTAAAACACAACGCACAATTTGGTAAGAATTCTTAGAGGCAGAGGCATGGTGCATAGGGGGTATAAACAGGAAACCTGGGAAGGCTTTCTGGAGGAGATGAGGTTTGACATGAGTCTCAGAGGATGAGCACAGTTCACTTAGGGAGAGACAGTGTAGGCAGAGCAATTCCTTTGTTCCCTTTACACTCGTCCATCAGGTGGAATGGAGGCCTTGCTCAGTGTCGGTAGGTTTTCTGCTCACTGGAAATACAGCCATGACCCAAAACGACAGGATGCCTGCGTTCATGGCGCTCACCTCCCAGTGGAAGAAGACAGACAACAAATAAGTAAAAATGAATAATTGAGAGATTTTCAGATAGTGAGAGGTGGTGCATAGGCAAGAGGAGCAAGTCACTGATTTGAGGGTATAAAGGAAGGAGAGGCACACCGAGCACCCTCCAGACTGAGGACACGTGAATTGCCACCTGAGTGACAAGAAGTCAACTACGACACTGAAGGCCTTAGGAAGAGAATTCTAGGCAGAGAACATGTTAGAAAGGCCCAGGGACAGGAGGAGCTTTCGAGTGGTCAGGAAACAGGTAGCCAGTGTGGCCGGAATGTGCTGAGCAGGCTGGAGAGCAGTGTGAACCCAGGTGGAGGGTTCAGACCCCACAGGCTGGTTAGGGTATATGAACTGTACTCTAACTGGGCATGGGGTGCGGGGAAACTCTGCCCTACCCACCCGGTCTCCCCCAGTCCTGGAGAGTTACAGGATTTGGGAGGGTAACAGAATGACTTTAGTGAGAAGGTGAAAATTGGGGAAGGTCTAAGATGCCGTTTGGAGATAGACCAATTGGGCCTGCTATTGATTGACGTAGGGGGTAAGAAAAAGCACAGGATATAATGGGAACATCCAGAGGGGCATTTAACCTAGACTAGAACTGGGGAATTCTTCTGAGAGTGCTGGATTCAGGGACCTGGAGGCGACTTAGGAAGTTGGAGTGTAAGATAAGGTGAGAGGGGACAGGTGAGCTGAAAAAGAGAGAATGGTATAAACAGACAGCTCCTCATAAGCACACCAAGAAGATTGGACCTGGAACTTCAAGCAATAGCAATGCACGTCAGGATTGTGGGCAGTGAGCAGGAAAGTGATGTGGTCATGCGTTAACTGCGGGGGGTCCATTAGAAGCACGTGGGAGTGGCGTGTGGAACAGATCAATGTGGAAGCTGATGTAGCACTTGTGTTGAGAGATGATGACAGTCTAAACCCTTGGTTTTCAAGCAGAAGCTATTTCCCTCCTACGGCGCGTTTGACAATGTCCAGAGACATTTGGTTATCACAACCCTCGAGGAGGTGCTACTGGCCAGGGTTGCTGCTAGACACCCTGCAATGCGCAGGACAGCCCTCACACAGCAAAGAATTATCTGGGCCAAAATGCCAGTGGCACAAGGTTGAGAAGTCCTGGCCTAGGCTAGGGCAACTGTAATGTGCAATGAAAAGAAAGGGACAGACACAGGAAGTAGAACAGAAAGAATTAGGTGATTAATCAGATCCAAGAAACCAAGGTCAGGCTTGAGCAGTGGTCTTCACTGAGAAAAGGAATTTGTGAGAAGGAACGGTGAATTCAGCTGGAAGACTGAATTGGAAACTGACTTGGAAACGTCTATAGGACCACGGCATAGAAAGGGTAGTGAGCAGTTGAATATATGAGACCTCTTGGCAATAGAGAGATCTTGGAAAGTAATTCCTTAGGATACTGGGAAGCCAGGAGAAGGCACTTGTGTAGGGATGAGGTGAGTTCAATCCTTAACTGGATTTAGCATTCATCCCACGTACAGATGGATGCCTGGAAGTGTTTGGGAAGCATCTGCCACCGGGACGGATTGTGATGCTTGTGACAAAAATGTGCCAATTGCCTTTTTTGCAGGAGCGAATACAGGCTGATGAAGTGATAGCAATTCTGGATCAACAAGAACAAGGGAAGCATGAACTGCATATTAACCCGAAAGATGAGCTATGAAAAATGAGAAAGTGTTCTATCAGATATTTATTTAAATTGTTAATCTTATGAGAACCTTTTTATTTTTGTACAGAGCCGTGGTATAAATTAACAGGTTAATACGAGTTACCATATCTCCCTTCTGTTCCTAAGGATGCTTGCTTGCCTCCCTTTGTCTCTCTGTATGTCTTGGTTTTTCATCAGTTCATTCATCTCTCACAACTCAGTCACCCCCTCCCCAACACACACACACACACACGCACATACACACACTGCATTGGCTGCAGACCCAAAAGCTCAAGCAGAAGGAGTAAGTCCATTTTTGGCAAAACTGTGCTCCCATGCATGCTGTTGCTCTAAAGCTAGTGCGTGATTGGGTCTGAAAGGCCTTTCTGGCTCCGAGCCTTTATGCCGCCTCCTCTCACGGTGCTGATGGCCATGAGATTGAGTCTGCGGTCCCCGGGTCCCCGGGTCCCCGGGTGGCTGTGGGGCCTGTGCTGCCTGCCCTATCACTGGGCAGAGGGCCCCCCGGCACTGAGCAGGAACCGCTCCGTTGAGTACTACAGGAGATGGAGCGGCCCAGCCTTTCCGAGGCCTTGACGGAGCTTTTGGCTCTGGTATTTTCACCAGAGAACAAACTTACACTGGAAGTTTCGATTCACCCTCCACAGCGCTACAGAAAGGATGCCTGTGAGTTGTGTCACTGAAAAGGTGGTTTGGGGGTTTCAGTGGCTCTTCACCGCACTGACTTTGAAGAAGAAAATCTTGAAGCCCGAACTGGGCCCATCATCTGAGAGTGGAGGCCACGGGTGAGGAGCATTTTGCTCCTAAGAAAAATGGATTCTCGCTGGATTCCAGTCTTCGTCTGCACGGAGTTTTGCGGCCCCTCCTCTTTGCTGCTGTCCAGCATGTGGACTTGTTTTCGTGTCTGATTTGTTTAATAAAGGGAGCCTCGTTTTAATAGCTGGCTTCTGTCCTTCTTCTCCCAAATGTTGGTGTTTCGTGAGGTAATGGTTCTGCGGTCCCACAGGACCTTCAGGGACAACACGGGGCAACGCTAGGCTGTGACTAGTCTTCCAGGCAAATGCTCTGGGGCAGCAAGGAAGGTGGGACACCTGCTTTCGGAGAAACAGAACTGGCTGGCAAACAGGTGTTCGTGCAGATGGCATCTGGTCCGTGGTGCAGGTCTACGGAAGACACTGAGAAGTCATCATTTGGCGTGGGGCTGAGACTGTTCTAGCCTAAAGGAACCCGCTCCCCTAGCCAGTGGGAGATCGCCTGCCTCTGCGCTGGGCAGCGGTAGAGGCCGTAGCCTTTCAGGAAAGCAGCAAATCAAACATTCTCCTCAATATCACATTTACTTTCTGCCACTTACCATGATAGTGGCAAGAGCACTTATCCTTTGAAAACAGGAGTCACGGTGATTTACGAGCCGTTTTCCACCCGGCCTTCTAGTCGCGTTTTCCTCGTGGGAGAGTGGGAAGAGCATTAGATGGTAGTCCCAGCCCCATCCGATAGGCCTGCTGTGCGGCCTGGAGCCGCTCTCTTCCTTTCTGGGCTTCGGTCTTCTCTGCGGGTGACGTCATTGGTTGTGCTGGCTTCCCGCAGCCCGCCCCCGTGCTCTTCATCCAAAACAAAGCAATAAAAAACAAGAACCAAACTGACTTGGGATTTATTCACAAATACAACCACAGTAACTTCTACAAACATTCTGAGACTTGTGAATGGGTTCGTGATAGGTACATGCGGTTTTAAAATGTGAAACCCAATTTTAAGGCTGTAAAAGTTCCTGAGCTTTGAAAAAGTAGATTGCTGTTTGTTTGCTGTCTGGCTGAGAAGTGTTTGCTGGCACTCAGATCTGCTGATAGAAAGATCTGGGCAAGGATCTAATTTCTGTTTTCTGGCAACAAGGCAGCAACAAAGAAAACAGCCTTTGGCTTCCTGCAGCGCCACTTCCCGGGTGCTGCGGGAGCCCTGGGAGAGGCAGGGGCTTCAGCACTGATTCTGACTGTCAGCCCCACGGAGAGTGGGAGAAGCCTCCATTGGTGTCCTTTTGGTCGATCATGTCTTGTGCCTTCTGCTGACAACGGAAGAGTTATTCCTGTTTGGTGGGTTACCAATATTGTTTTACACCTGAGACGTCATGTATACAGTAAAGCATTTATATTTTTAATCTGTTCCATACCAAACCATATACATATTTTCATTCAAATAGCTAGGGAGTGTCATCAGGTGAATTTTAGAACTTGAGCTCAGAAAGTGCAGTCTGTGTGCTGGAAGAGCCCACTGGAAGTTTTGTGGCTTTTAGAACTGAAGGTGTGAAGGAGGCCATTGAAGTCACTAACCAATTCCATCGGTCCCCCTGGGAGGAAGCTGAGGCTCAGAGCTCAGAAGGATGACTCACTCCCTGGTTACAGACTTTGAGTGATGTGGGAATGCTTAGCCCGGGTCTCAGCATCCACTAGAGGAAGGGCTGCCTTTTGGTTTTCGGTAAAGGTGGTGCTTGCTCCCCAGGCTGCGGACCTGCAGAGCCGTGCCTGTCCAGAGGGCTGCCTTTTCTAACTCACTGCACAGTACTGCGTGTGCTTGAGGAAGGCCAGGCTCTTAAGCCCGATTGTTATGACTCCAACTCTAGGACTCTCCGTTTATAGCTCTTGGGGAACTATCACTTCTATTGTGACTCTGCAGCCCTTGTGTAAAAAGTCTGGAGATCTAAAAGCATTTACTTTCACTGATACGAGTGCTCTGAAAGCTTATCACACACAGCTTGTTCACACATCAATGGGAAGCCCTGGAGGGATGCTGGGCATGGATTATGATGCCCATTTTGCAGATGAGGAAATGGAGAGACTGTAATTAGTGAACTCGGAGTGTCCATATCTAGGACAGAAGGACAGTCTTTTGAACAGGAGGGGAGAACAAAGCACCTGGTTGTTTGCTCTCTCAGCTGTGCTTCCAGACATATCCAGTAATAAATAACGCATTAATATGAAAAAAAATGGTAATTTTATAAAATCTACACTTCTTCTCTCTTTTATTATCCTGCTGCATTATGTGTAAAGGCACATTCACCCTTCCCCTCTGAGATATGATGAATATGGGTTGCATAATTCAATTAGATCAGCCCCATTTTTGAGCAAATTCAGTGAGCCAGGCACTGCTTTCATGAAACTCACAAAAGGAAAGAATGTTCTAGTCAGGACTCATCTCCCTCTCCCTCTGAGCAGAAAGAACCTTGAACTTGCATTTCCTCTTGAGAAAACACAGCTGACGCAAGACAGAGAGGTACTTTTGGCTATGTGGCCTGCTTCCTTCGGAGCCCTGAATGTGAATTGTTTCACAAGGAAGTTTTAGTTTTAATGCAGTCTGTAGACATGGCACATTTTTCGGCACTTACTCAGCGAGGGAGAAGCCATGGAGTCCCTACCATTTAATAACTTATACCTATGAATTTTAACTGAAGCACAAATGCTGAGTTACTTCACGTAAGAGCCACAGCAACAACTCTCTAACTGATGTCAAGAAAGGAGGTAACGGGGGCTCCCTCACCAGCCCTCTATGCCAAAGGATTAAAATGCTGAGGTGACTGAGAATGGTATGGCTGAGAAGTGGGAGGAAACTGAGCTGTTGCACATGGGGAATTCTTGGGGAAACTGGAGCCTTTTGGCAAAAAAACCCCTAAGCCATAAGTCAGACTGGGCCCCTGGTTATGGTCCCTCCCTGGCTCCTGCCAAGAAGCCTGTGATGTAAAGTGACCCCGCCACAGAGTGCCGCAGCCCACACACAAATCCTCCATTCCCAGGTAATTCAATGTTTCCAATATGAGACAGAAGGGCCTGTTTTGTTTTGGACCTGGCTGATTTCTTCTGACGCATGGAGACAAGTAACATCTACCACTTCTGAGCTCACTGCTGGGCTGAGCTGCAGACTCACGCTGTCAGAGCCCCCCCATTTTTCCTCCCCCTGGTAAATCACAGTGTTTTCTGTGCCCGCTGCTGACCTCTGAGGCCAGACGACGTCAAGTCTGGAACAATCCGATCATTGATTCTGCCTTGCTGTGCAATGGATGATGCCATCGGCCGTGTGAAAAGTTGGCTTAGTGAGTCACCTCTTCCTTCAGAGATCTTGTTAAGGGCTCACAAGAAAAATAACCAAACAAAATGTTCCTGCCCTCTATTTTCCTGACACACGGTAATGAGGAGGAAATGTGAATGCTCTGTTCAGTGAATAGACAACACGTGTGTTTTCCTGGCTACTTTATGTGATTTACCTGGGGGGACAGGGAAGAAAAGGCGAACAAGACAGGTCTAGCCCTCCAAAGGTAGGTCAGCACAGAAAAGGTCGAGGATACTGTAGAGCTGGACAACGCTTTCAGTCCTTGTGCTAAATCGACTTCTGCTCTGGAACGGCCGACCGACTGCCTTCTTCATCTGAGCCTCCACTTCAGAAGTGGATTGGGTACCTTTGATCTATCTGGGAACGCTTGCCCGTCAGGTTTAGGTGCTTGCCCTGTCGATGACAAGGTGATGGCATGGGTCCTGGAAACTTTATCTAGACCCTCCTTAGACCCTCCTTGCTCTCCCCAAGTTGATGTTTTTATCTCTGAAAGGTGATGGTGGGTGGGGATAGAAGTGAGAACCAGGCGAGAAGCATTACCTGCTATGTCTCATCTTTTTCCACTTGTAAATCATATATCCCATTGTTTCAAAGGGTTGTAATCATGGTTGGCATGTATTAAGTTCTTTTATGGTCTTGAAACATTTGACGATCATACGTAACTGCATAATTTTCTCGAGAGACACCTCAGCGCAATCTGCTGTAAACAGAGAAAATGAACGGTCATAGAGGAGGTGGTGTGGTGAAGCTCTCGCCGTTCATGAATTAATTCTCCAGTCGGTTTCTGAGTGGCTACTCACTGGTGATTTTAGGGAGGTAATGACTAAGGCTTTAATCTCTTCTTCATGGAATTCGAAGGAAAGTGGGGAACTAGATGTAAACAAGTGAAAAATGTAAAGCGAGGCAAGTGCTGCAATAGGGAGGCTCTGGCAGAGATAGGCACGAAATAGGCCGCGTGAGTGCAGAGAAGGGAGTGGTTGGAGACAGGGGTCTTCACCCAGCACCTGACAGTTAATCTGGGTGTCGAGTGCCTGTTCTGCCACCAAAATGCAGAAATAAATGAGCCATGTAATATCTCATTTCACCCCAGTATCCTCAACGGAAAAGGTGTTGAATTTGAACTGGATGATTTCTTGTGCTCTAAAATAGTAAGCTTTCAGAATAGTTGGGAGAGCTCATACTAAAATTGGTCTTTTGGAGGTGGGGTGGATTGGGATATTTACTACAGATTGCTCCCAAGAAAAGCCCTGTAATGAGTGCTCTGAAAATCCAAGTAAATACCAGTTTAAAATAAAGTTTCGTTCTCCTGTGAGGAGGTATAGTTAAGCGGGTGGGGTGCAGCCATCAAGAACTGAGCTTCTTACTAAGAGGCAGGTGAGCCGCAGGTGTCAGAGAAAGCTGAGGTTCAGACTGACGTTAATGAGCTCCCAGCGGTGTTTTCCTCTGCTGTCCGCGAGTCCAAGAAACTTCACGTGCCCTGGAACCAGTCTGTTCACTCAAACCCTTACACGTTCGTCTCAGAAATAGAAATAATTAAGAGAGTCTTGCCACCTGAGGATATTCAGGTGTGTTGTCTAAAAAGCCTAACGAAGTTGGTAACATCAGTCGAGCTTTTATTAAAACCGGAGAGCTACATAATGCTTTAGTAAAGACACCGCTTCTAGTGCCAAATGGAATAAGGTGTCAGAAGCTTTGGGAACGCTTAGAAGCAAATCATCTCCAACAGGAGTTAATGGGTCAAATTTGCCCCATTTAAAACCAGACAGCTGAATAGGACACCCTGCAGTAAGTGTCCAGCACACTTATTATGTTTGCTCTCTTTATCTGTTTGGGTTTGTGAAACTTTGAAAATGCCTTTGAAGGTCTTTGGCAATCATACTGCTTAGATTTAGAATCAATATGGAGTCTGAGGCTTACAAGCCAACGTCACTTCTAGTCACCAGAGCAGTGTTCTGGGCTTTCACGATATTCCAGTGTTCAGCAATGTTTACTCGGCAGATCCCAGTCTTTCCATTGTACTTGAAGTTCAGAGTTTCCAGGTATGTTTTTCTCACAAGGTAATAGGAATTAGAATCCTACTTCCTTGAAGTTAATATTGAAAATTAAATAAAAACTACTTAGTCACTTTCTCTCCTCCATATCCAAGAAAAAAGTGTAACAACGTTTTTTTAGCAGAATTGCATTCTGAGTGGTCTTAATCTTCTATTTATTCTACCTGTAGCTGCTTAGCACCAAGTGAAGAGCAGGCATGAAGGCATTGACTAGAGACAGTCAGGATCATAGATCAATGTCCCATGTTCCTTCATCGGTCACCATTGTGATCACTAAGCATCTCACAACACCCTAGGGAAAAAGAAAGCCAGAGTAGATGAACAAATTGACTTAAATAAAAGTTACAGGGTAAATATGTTTCCTGAATAAAAAAAAAATAAAATAAGTGGTTGTACACTCTAAGGATATTTTGCAGTTCTGACCAGTTTTTATGAATAGCTGCAAGTTAGTATAAACTTAAATGACCCCAAGCCTCAATGCTCCTCCACACCCTAGTGGAAATTCAGAAGGAGGCTACTGTCTTCAGCCAGACGGTTGCTGCCACTCTGTGGAGTGTGCCAGGTATGCTTTCAGCTCTGTTCAAACACGCTCTGGTTTCCTCGCGGGGAGCGCTTTGAGCCTTCTCTGAACTTCCAGGCCACGGGGCTGAGCACAGGGTACAGCTTTTCTTCCAGACGTTTGGCTTCTGAGTAATGCTTTTTTTTGTCTCTAAGGGCAATAAAATTGTCAGATGTTGCTCCTTGTACCATGAACTTGGCTTTGAAGCACCAGTAAGCCACTTCAAAGGCTCAGCACTACTTGGAGATGCTTTTCCTGGGGACTCTGTCCTGTGAAGGTGGACCCATCCACCTGGGACACATTGCCCACCGCGGCACTTAACCAACTAAAGCCTCGTTGTCGAATATGTCACATGTGACAAACAGCGTACTGAAAACTTCACACTGCCCAGCCTTTACTAAAGTAGTTGGGATTCTACCAGGATTTAATGCAATATCATATGGGTACGATTTCTTTACACAATTGGCATAGACTATACATTGTGCTTTGGACTCTGTAGGGGAAAACTGTATCATTTACATGCAGAATGACTTACAAATTAAATAGGAAGATATCTGAGTGGCCTGCAAACTCATGGAGTGCTTTTGGAGATCCGATTGTTTGTCTGAAGTCCACATTGAGCTATTCAGAGCTGGTTAGACTGGGAAGATCAAGCCTGGGGTGGCCCCTTAAGCATGACTCATCATCACAATAAGGCTTTGTATTTAGAGCTCCTCAGACAACTGTGACTGCCAGTAACAGACTCCAAGGTGCAAGGGGCCTTAGAGAATATTTGGTCCGACACCTCTTATTTAGAGTTGTGGAAACTGAGGCCCAGAAAGGAAATTTATTTACTCAGTTGACCACAAGTTACTGGTAGAATCTGGATTTAAACAGCAAGTAGCCTAAATCCCAGTCCGCAGCCCCACCCTAAGAGGAGTCCGAGGTGAATAGCAGCAAGGAAGGCAGGTTTGAGCCACCCGGACTTAGGCCCCCTGGCCGCCTCTTACTAGCTCAATAATATGGACACATTTCCTACCCTCTTATTTCCAATGTCTTCATCTTGAAAGGGATAGTAATACCTACCTGATGAGTTAGCAGGAGAGTTAACTGATACAATAGAAGGAAAATGCCAAGCCCACAAGAGGCATCATTAAAAGGCGATTGTTATTTTTCCTATATAGGAGAACACCTGAAGAGAAGGAAAATGAATAGGGCTCTGATTAGCAATCCTTTTCCAGATCTCATGACTTTCTTTTTTTAATTCATTCTCCCATGAAGCATCTTGAACTCTTCAAAGTTAACTTTTATGTAATTAGATTTAAAAATCATCTCTGGCCATAAATAACATATTTTTTTTTTTTTTTGCTGGGGGAGGGGCCCAGGAGAAGAGAAATGTGTTATACAAAATCGAGAGAGTGTTTTAATTCCAAGCTGGTTGTCAATCACCAGTCTAGAAAGTAGATTCTCAGCGGACTTCCTAGTGTCCCCTGCACTGGACCTTCCAGCAGCTTTTCCCAGTCCTCTTTATTCCAGCATGTTGAAAGGCACAATTTTTACCTATTTCTTTTACTAAGCATCCTCTCACTTGCTTGTCTACTGTATAGAAAACACAGACTCACTGATAAGCAGCAGAGGGCACCATCAGCATATTTTGCTTTAAGGGGTAAAAAAGAGGTGCCTCTGCGGATTCGATTCATTTATTCATTCATTCATTCAACCAGTCCTGATTGAACATCGGCCTTGTGTTCAGCATTGGCAGGGCAGCTAAGCAAAGCTAAGAGGGCCCTTCGAGTCCAGGTGGGAAGACTGCGTGATGGGCATGGTACCTGTGTAAACACAGAGGAAGTATGTTTTGAATGTTTTTGAAGCGAGCAGGGTTCAGGGCAGGCTTAAATAGCAAGGGAAGACGTTTTGAAGAAGTTGGTCTAGAGCTCTTCCTAGATGATGAGTGGGGCATGGAATGGCAAAGATGAAAGGAGTAGAAGGAAAAACGGACAACAAAGACAAAGAGTCAAGCCTTGCATGAACATCAACACTAGATCTGTGACAGCCACTATTCTGACAAGTGTTACCTCCCGCACTTCTAATCATCGTCATGGCTCACACGGGCAGGCGATTTCGTAAACAGGACTTCGTTTGGCCTTTCTTGCAATTCTGTGATTTCAGCTCTACAGGTCTATTAACCTAATTTGGCTAATGAGAATATTGAATTTTTCAGAGGGAAAGTGACTTGCTTAAGGTCACACATCAATCTCTGGTATTGCTGGGATCCAAAACTAGATTCCTTGCATCGAATGCAACAGGAAACCAAGGCTCTTATGGCACAGATTCTCATAGCAAACAGGGCCTGGGATGCAGAGTAATAGGATAAGTTTCAGCTGTTGGTCTGGCTTCAGGTTTCTGAGGGCTTGACTGAACTCTAGTCTGCGGTATTGGGGCTTGATCTCAGAAACCTCAGGAAGGCTTCTGAGGTTTGTGGAAGCTAGAGATGGGTGGTTATTCAGTACAGTTGCATAGCAAAGTTGGTAAACGAGGGATTAGAAGAAAAAGGACAGAAATGGGGAGACCAGGGAAGAAAACACAACAGGATTAGAGGCCAAACTGGGAGTAGGGGGAGTGGCCTGCTCCAGAGGACAGGAGACTTTATCATTGGCGTCAGTGGCTGGTGCACAAAAATACTACAAAGCAAACTGACTTTAAATCGATTGTTTTTAAATTCCCTTCAGACAGCACAGCCCCTTATTGCCCACACCCAGGGAGGTCTAATCCCACTCCTCCACCTCCCGCCCCCACACATAGACCCTCAGCCCATCACTTTCAGGCACCAGGTGAGGGCAGCCTGATCAGGCTCACAGATATGGGACCTAAGAGTTAAGAACAAAGGAGAGACATTTTGAAGAAAAAAGCAATAAAGATGGTGTCTGACAGAATCACCAAGGAAAGCATATAAAAGTCACGAGTCTGAGATTTTGAGGTTAGTAAAACAATAACATCATTAATACAAATAGGGAAATGAAAAAAAAAAACCCAACAAAAAACCTAGTTTTATAGAAATGTGACCTTATTGGACATGAGGATTTCCAAGTCACAACTGAACACTCGGTTGAAATATTTTATGCAAATTTATTTCCCACTCTATTAATTGAGTTCTTTCTTTTCAGTTTTCACCTGAAACTTATAAAAGATTTTTTTTTATAGCTCTATTACAAGTAAAGACATTGAGGGGAGGGATAAAATCGCTAAGTCATCAGCGTTACAACCACCGCTAGCGGACAGCCTGCTCAGCAGGATGGGCCAGCCCCTGCTCGTTGGCCCAGACGGCAGCAGGGGAGGCTTGTATGCTGAGGGCACAGAAGGCTAGCAAGATAATCAGAGGAAAAAGCCTCCCCCCTACCCGCCCTTACGGTACCAGATTGGGAGTGGAGTCAGGGAAAGGCAGACACGTGTGCCATAGAAGTCAAAATGGTGGCTGGGGAAGGTATTGGACCAAAGAGGCCTGTCAGTCTAGCCAGGGGGAGGGAGGGATTATTTGGAAGGTGGACCCACCCACAGCATGAGAAAGCACTTAGTCCATCCCACACCCAAACTAACACAGTCCCAGAGGAACAAAGAAACACTTCTTTCCCACCTGGTGATGCACTGGCCAGTGTGTTCGTGCTACCGTGACGGCCCAGCAGCCACATGGCCCGTGGCCACACAGGCTCCACACGCAGGCGCCAGGAGGGACGCTAAAACAGACAGTAGCCAGGAACAAGCAAAGCTACCTGGACGACCGCTTAGCAGCTGCCTGCAGGCTTCAATGGACTTATTTTACGTTGGAACACTGGCTTTTGTCTTGGCCTTGCTGAGGAGATGGGCTTTGAGATGGGTGTCTGCCATTCCCCCAGACATTGCAGCACCTGAATAAAACCTCTTTTCTTTTTCACCAGCATCTGCCTCACCAGTTTGGTTTTTGTGGCAACAGGCAGCCAATCCTGTATTTTTGTTTGGTAGCAAATCGTGCTTAAAGCCCTTCCACTGACATCAAAATGAATTCTGTGGCTTGTTTGTTCTTATGGCTCACAGAACTTTGCCCTTTGGGGCCCTGCCTCTACATGTTGCCATCTCCCCCCTTTTGCTCCCAATCCCCAGCATCACCCTCTCCTGCCTCTCAGATGTTTATAATCTGTTCTCTGCCCAGAGCACTCTTGTACCGCCCACTACCTCTCCAAATTTACCGGGAAACTCTCCCAATACACTGGTCAACTGCCTTGGATTTCCAGCGACTGAGGAGTCTTAAACCCGGGACTGTCTCCTGCAGACCTGAAAAGCTGGTCCCCCTGCATCTGGTGGCCACTTCTTCCTTCATACTTCTCCCTCTAGGAAGCCTCCGCTGAGCCAATACAGCTCCAGGCTGAGTTCCGTTTCCCTGCTGAGCAGTCCAGCTCCACCCTTCACTCCCTGTCCATGACCCTTCTCATTTTCCCAATTACAGACTGGGTTTTTATGTCCATCTTTCCTGCTATTCACAGTGGCTGTCTTTGTGCCACCTCCAGATCATGTCACTCCTCTGCTCAAAATCCTCCCCCGGCTTTCCATCTTACTGGCTAAGTCACTG
>PVJI01010799.1:0-58799 GCA_004026765.1 Micronycteris hirsuta | reverse complement strand
TCTACGCAGCAGAGAGGAAGAAGGAGCTTATACCCCTTGCAACAGCATGGATGGAACTGAAAAGCATTATGCTAAGTGAAGTAAGCCAGGTAGTGAGGGACAAATACCATATGATCTCACCTTTAACTGGAACATAATCAACAAAAGCAGAAAGCAAGCAAAACATAACCAGAGACATTGAAATTAAGAACAGTCTAACAATAGCCAGGGGGGGAGGGGGAGGGGACAATGGGGAGAAGGGTTTTCAAGAACCACTATAGAGGACACATGGACAGAACCAAGGGGGAGGAGGGAGGCTGGGGAGGGAGGTGGGGTTGGAGGGGGAGGGAGGAGGGGAAGGGAGAGGATGCAGATAACTGTAATTGAACAACAATAGAGTAATTATTTTTTTAAAAAAGAGTGAACTACTCAAAGTTCATCTATGGCAATAAATATCAAATTCCAGGTGTTGGGGAAGGAAAGTAAAGGGAGAATGCACTAAACAGTTCATGGGGAATTTCCTGGAGGATGAATGTGCTCTGCATACTACTTTTGGTAGTTACACACATCATTGTCAAAAACTCATCAGTCTGAACATGTAATGCTTCTGCATTTAATTTATTTTAATTATACCTTGGTTTAAAAAAGTCTAGGGCCCTGAAAATGTAGCATCCACTCAACTTTTCTGAGAGCAAAACCTAACAAATTAAAACACTCCAACACATTACCTGAGAAATCAATCTAAAAAAAGTAGCAGAAATAATGGTTTGAAAAGCATGGAAGTGAACAATAAAACCAATAAAAATCTATAGCAAAGATAAAAACCATATGATTATATTTCAATTAATTTAATCATTTTCATAAGAGATAATACATGTTATAAAATTAATGCTTTGATGATAGCCTATATCTCAAATGCTCAGTTATGGCCAAAAATTCTGAGAAGTCAGTTGGAAAAGATAAAGCTGTGGTGTGTCTTGTAAAAATCTATAGTTAAAAGGATTAAAGTCTCATTGCAGAAAAAGCCACTATTATGCTCAAATGCCAAATTTATATATTTAAAAGTATTTATTATGAACTCTTTTAAGGAATATTTTTTCAATTAATTTCATGGCTTATAAAATTAACTTTGCAATTAAAACTGACTTGCTGTATTTATTTCTCACACTGAGAAGTAATATAGTGCATACTGAAGTGTGTCCTACCTGTTGGGCTGATAGAGCTCATGTGAAAAAGGCAGCATATAGCTTTATGTAATTAGTTTAGGAAGCAAAATTAAATTACTATTCACCATCTCTCACCCAGATAAGTTCTAAGAAGTGTATACTTAAGATTACCTGTTTGGGGAGTCAGAAATTACATTTCCTGTTTAAAAACAAGATCGATATCTGTAGAACTGTCATTCTGGTGAGGTGCTTGGGGAACAAAAGTGATTTAAACTGAAAGTTCATTTGAGAAGGAAAATATAACCTTCAACTGTCGTGAATTCTGGCCAGCAGGATTCGTATTGCCATGGCTGTATGTAAATAATTTTACACGTAATATACTGGACTAGAAATTCCGGTACCACGCGACCCCTCCATTATCATCTCTGAGAGGCCTCGAGCTGCGTGTCGACTGGCTTCTTATTGCTGTTCTCCAGGACATTACCTCAGAATGGTATTCATTAACCATGTGTAGATTGTAGATTCACTTTAGGTGGTAGACAGCCTGGAAGGTACATCAAAAGGGTTATGCAAAGACAAGAGGTATGGCTGAACTTTGAAAGGATTAGCACCAGTCTAAGGAAGCTAGTTAAACATTAGCATTTGTTCTTTTGATCCAGGGAGAGAGAGATTTTTAGCAAGAGCAAGATTTAACTCTAAGAAGTATGCCATCCTGATTTATCCACAGAAAATCCCGCTGTCGCACATGTGGGGCCTGCTTGCCGACCCATGTTCCATGGAAGATTTTCTCACATGAAATATTAGAGCTACATTTCCTGCTGTGGGATGCATGGATTTCCTTTATTCAACATATGCAACTCATGTACCTCTCTCAAGAAGAAAAGATAAGCTGTTACCTGGTGGTGTGTTTCCCAGTGATAAGCAGGTGATAATTCTGTGTAGAAATCAGATACAGACCAAAGAGTGATAAACTGAGTGCAAACTCTTGAAATACATTATGATAATTTGGGTCTCCTCCACTCCCTACTTTGGATAGAGACAAGAACTTGGTTACTGGAAATAAATGGAGTGATACTTACTGGCTAAATGGTTGAACAAATAGTGGTAAATCTCTACAAGGAACTATTAGCTAATGATTAAATTAGATGCATATTGACATTGCATTGTGTTAATATGTTAAATGAGAAAAAACACTTTTCAGAATAATGTGCATTGTAAGTATTCATTTTAGTAAAAACAAATCACAAGGGAGAATATCCCAATATAAGGTGTGAAAATAAGCCAGCAATGTCATACTAAAAGAGTTAATAATAATTGTGGGAATTCTTTCCACACACGTGAAAACACGCAGTTCCGGAATTTATGCGTTTTGAGCGCAGCTCCGCGTGAGGAAAAAATTATTCCCGTATGGACAGGTGTGGATCATGTCAGTGGAAAAGGAATTATCTAATGGGAATTTGGCAAAAATGTATCTTAAAAAATCCTCTAACTTGCTGAGTCTCTCTTCCTCCCAAAGCCAAGAAGCCTAAGTTAATGAATTACTGCCTCAATGTTCTATGGTCCTAAAAGTTAACAGCCCTAATTAGCTTACTCTCAATTTACTTGTCTCCTGTGTAATGTATACCCTGGTCCTGTCTGCCACTGGACCTGAATTTACATCCTAAAGCTCTGTTACTGAGTAAACCTACCCCTTATCTATTCCCTTCCCATATATCCTCATGACCCAACTGAAAACCCCTATTCTGCATAAGCCCATGAATAATCAATCCAATGTAAATGTGTCCTAAAGCTTCTAATAAAAAGCCCAGCTGAGCTAGGCACGGGCCTTTTCCAAGATGGAGGGAAAGACCCGTGGCTGCCGGACTCTTTTCTCCAAGCGTGTCTCTAGGTAAGATTGATTCACGTGTCAGGGTACGGTCCCCCACAGATTTCGCTGGGACGAAATCCCAGCATCAAGTAATATTCAAATTTAAGAGGAAAAACTTGACATCTAAGGAAATAACTTAAGAAATGTTTAAGAACATGAATGGACTGTAAAAGAAAATTCAGAAGAGTTAACACAGATAGATGGATGCATAGATGGGTGGATAGGTGGATTAAGTGATGAATGGAGAAGAGACAAGAAAAGGAAAAGAAAGGAAGGGAGATTATTTTTCTTCATAAATCTGAAGGCATTGTTCCATTATTTTTTTAGTATCTAATGTTCCCAATGGTTATTCTGTTGCCAAAATTGTCTTCTGTTCTCTTAATCTGACATCTCATAATCAAGATCTACATGTGTGTCATTTCTATTCTGTTCCCTTTCAGATCTGAAAAAATATCTTCAGATTGTTCCTTAGATCATTTGACCCTTGTATTTCCTCTGTTTTATCTTTCTGGCACCACTTATTTGCTACCTGTTGGACCTCCTGGATAGACCCTGTATGTCTGTTACTATTTCTCTAAAATGTTCCATATCCTTTTCTTGTTGTTCAACATTTTGAGAATTGTTTTATTTTCTCCATTTTTAGTTAAAATGATTATTGTATGCGCTTTGTTCTTTCATGTAGTGTATGCTTTATGTTTGTTTTTTCTTTATGAATACAATATGTTCTTCTTCTTTTAGGGGGGAGGTGAATACAATAAATTCTTAAATTGGTATGTCTTTAAACTCTCTTTCGTGCCCTGATCATCTCTGTGTCTTCCAGGGTCAATGTGTGTGCTCACGTGTATGATTGAATTATCCTAAAACAAACAAACAGGGAGTGAGATTATGGTGAAAGGACAAGAGATGCCCAGACATTTCCAGAAGAAGGAGAATATATTAAGGATTACTGATGACCGAGGAAGAGGCAATGAGGAAAATCTTAGAATGCATGCTGAGGAACGTATGTGCAATAAGAAGCCAAGGACTTGGTGGAAATGGGTTGCAACTCCAGCACTGCCACTTATTACCAGGAATTTTACTAAATTCAGATCTTTCAATATTATTTAACAGATCAAATTTACAAGAGGATATTAAATATACTTATGTATATGTGTTTTCATTACCCAACTGAAGACATTGAAGGCATAGTATTCTAGAAGCTTCCCTCTATGTCTCTTCCAGATCAGATCCCTCTCTCATTCCTGGTCTTAAATCATGCTAATCATTCTCTTATTTCAGTTCATTTAAGTTTTACCATCTATGTTTGTATATTTAATATTTATATTAGATCTGTGTTATTTATATATAGTTATATAACATAAGGTATATATGGATATATATTTGTTTTTGCTTAGTTTGGAGCTTATATAAATAGAATTATGCTAAAAATACTATTCTAAGATTTGCTTCTTTCATACATTATATTTTTGAGGCTCACCTGTGTTTAGGCATGTAGTTGTCATTTATTTACTTTCACTGCTAAAATATCTTACAGTTTGTTAATTCAATCTCCTTTAATGAAAATTAGGATGTTTTTGGTTTTTGACTATTATGAATCATGATGCTATGAATGTTCTTATGCAAATGTGTTGTTTCATGATTGAACAATGGTCTCTTGAAGTGAATTATTGTGTTATGAAAGCACATAGGTTTAATACCATATTTGATACTAAACTGGTTTCCAAAGTTGTACCATTATCAAACCCAAATCAACAGTGAATGAATGAATATTCTAGTTCCTCTATATCTTAATGATCATTTGATATCACCAAATATAAATATTATCAAATTGATAGGGTGCAGTGGTGTCCCTTTTTTGGTTTTAATTTGTATTTACATTCTTACAATGAATTTGAACATTATTTCCTTGTGCATTATGATTTTTTGACTGTGGGTGACTCACTTTATCTGAAATTTTATCTGTGAAAGTTTCTTAATGTGTTTCAATTTGAGGTTTTGGAGAAAGAATATGCATTTTCATCCACTAGGTGCCTTAGAGCATCATCAAAATGGTGTCACATGATCTGATTGAAATTCTCCAGACCACAAACACAGCGTGAACATGGATTAAACCCATGTGAGAGCTCACTTATGATTACATAATTTTACAGGGGATTATTATTTTTTTCTATTAAGTATCATGATCAAAAATACCTCTTTCATTGATGTTTCCTTTTATAGAGAGAGATTTCTTTCTAGTTCACCTTACCTCCAGTAGCCCAGCCCTTAAAATCTCAGAATTATGAGGAGAGAGCCTGACAGACTTTGGCTATAGGGAGGCCCTAAGACTTTCCTCCTGTGTCCTTTTATCTCATAAAGCCAAATCAAGTTCAAGTTCCCCAAGTTTCTTAGAAACTCCTGGAGAAGTTCCAGCTGTGACATTTAACTTAACTCTCAGGGTTCTTGCCTATGCTTTAGTTTGGAGGCTGCAGATTCCTTTATTTATTTATTTTTAATATACCAGCTCACAGAGACACTCACATTTTAAAAAAAAAATTTCATTCAACATTTTTATTGTTTAATTTGGGAGGGTAATTCAGTATATATAACATAATCTAGCAAGTTATAAACTCCACTTCAATCTTTACCAATAGACCAGTGCTGCCCAATAGAATTTTCTGTGATGACAGAAATATTCCGTATCTCCACTGGCCAAAATCGAAGCCACTAGCCACTTGTAGTCATTGAGCATTAAAAATGTGATTCATGTGATTAAAGAAGAAAATTTTTATTTTCACTTAATTTTAATTGTTTTAAATTTAAATTCTAATAGCCACTCCGGAATAGCAGCTATCTAATTAGATAGCAAAGAAATTCACCCATACAAAAGTGCTCTTCTGAGGTATAACTATTAGAATTATATATAAAGCAGGAGATGAGATTTTTGGCTACATGATTAAGAATGCTATAGCCAAAGTAAAAAATAGTATAAAAGAAAGTTTAAAAGAGAACCAGTCTTCCTTTTGAACGTAAGCTTCTAGCCTATTTCTGGGGAGGGGGAAAGAAGAATTGTAATGTATGTCATCACCTGACTAGGACACAACAAAGGATTTAGCATAGTCTATGGAATTGTGAAACTCAAAACTATAAACAGCACAGGAATTGGCAGAAGGAACTCCCCAGAAGGTTTCATTAGGACAAATCTTATCTCAGCTGCAATGGCCTGGCCTACCAGCCCTAATGAGCTAGCTTTGACTCAGACTGGCTTCATGAATTCATGCCAAGGCCAGTACGTGTTCACAACGGGGCCCTCACCATGCAGCCTCTTGTTTTTGTTATTTGTGGCACTGAACCTCTCCTTTCAACTTCAGAGAACCAGCCATTCAGCCCTACGCCCATCCACAGAAGGACCACTCCCAGAGTTATTTCTGTTAGACACACAAAATTCATATTTATTTTTTAAGAATATGGGTGAATATTTAAACAACTTTTCTCTATGGAGTTATATAAGATAGGCATAGTTCTGTTATTTTAAAAAAAAGCACTGTATTCAAAGTCAGGAGAAATGAGTTCTTGCCCCAGCTCTGCCATTAGCCGGAAGTACTCTTCTCTTCAAGTCAGGCAACTCTTCTGGGCCTTGCTTTCTCCAGCTGCAAAAGGAGATGATTTTACTACATCAAAATTAACTAATACAGCTTAGAAACACACCCCAGATGATTGTCATAAACTCTCACAACCTGGAAAATGTCAAAAAATAGCCATTTCTACTCTTATTTTTTATTATTCTTGCTCACACACACAAAATCCCTATTCACAGTCTAATCAGGAAGGTTGAGCTACCCAGGAAATGGGACAAATTGAAGATTCTGTTTCCGTGCTGCTGGAGCCTCACAATAAGTCATCTCAGGAGAGGGAGAAAACCAACCTGGTTTAGTTGGTTTGAGGACAGAGTTCTATGTCCAGATCGCATAATTCATCACAGTAAATCATGAGACTCCTCAGTGACACACAGAGAAATCAGCACTAGATTGGCAGCTTAGATAGGGTTTTAGTAGGCAAAGAGCTACTTCCCCCTTTGCTACATCTGGAGCTTTCTCACCTGGCCACGGCAGATGGTAGTTTTGAGCTCTCAGTGTTGCTCTCGATATCTTCCTTCCTCACCAATCATTATTAATCCTGCTTACCTTTCCTTTGCACTTTATTCTTAGTGGCCTGTTTTCTAGCTATGGAAGCTTAAATACTTGTAACTTTGGAGAGTATGTCTGAGTCCGTTTCTGGGGTTTGTGACCTCTCTTTAAAAACAATATTTTATTTGCCAATAACATGCATTTTACTTCCATAAATGAAAACTCTTTGCCTCTATAGTGTATCTGACAAGATAGAAATGACAGGATAAAGTTATTTTAAAATAGTATGTTGGTTTTGTTTTAAAAATAACAGGTATGAAATTTAAAGCAATTTGTGTTCGTTGGAAAAATGTAATAAATACATCATAGAGTGTCCAAAAGCCTGGAAACCTAGAAGAAACAGTACATTTATTGTACATAATACAGATGGGAAAGTTGAGTCTCAGAAAGACCGAGAGCTGGTAAGGAGCAGATTCAGATCTAGAATTCAAGCCCATATTTGTCTGCTTCCAAAGCCATGTAGTTTGTCTCACATTAGGTATAAGCATCTCAAATCAGAACCAGCTCCCTAACATATTTGTATAATTTTTTTCATTGAAAGCTTACAAATAACAGTTCAAGACACCAGCCAACACATCTTGAAGGTGATTGGATAAAGCAGTGAAGATGCTTTCAATGTTGATGGATGAATCTAATTAAGCTTTGGTCACTTCAGCACAAAAAATTATTATCCTTTATTATTATCTTAGAGAATTGTTTGAGAATATCTGTATACTTTTCAAAAGAAAACCATTTTTAAAGATTTTATTTATTTGTTTTTAGTCAGAGGAGAAGGGAGAGAGAAAGAGAGGGAGAGAAATATCAATGTGTGGTTACCTCTCACGTTACCCCCCCCCACCCCCAACCAGGGACCTGGCTTCAACCCAGGCATGTGCCCTGACTGGGAATCAAACCGGCAACTCTTCGGTTTTCAGGCCAGTGCTCAATCCACTGAGCCACCAGAGCCAGGACTCAAAAGAAAACTTTTATTCTGAAGCCCATTCTGTGTATAACTTGTCTTCATTCTATGACATTAATTATATGTGCACATCAGCATCTTCTGATTAAAGTAGAGAACTAATTGCAGGGTGCTGTCATGTCTAACTTGTTTACGGCACAGTACCCTAGCAACTGTGATGACACAAAGTTTAAGAATTTTCAAACATTTGGGCTGGAAGACAGTTTATAATAGGCTACTTCCAAACTACTCACTTCACAGACGAAGAGACTGAAGCTTATTCCTTCATTCAGCACACCTTTGTCAAACGTACATTGTGTGTCTTCCATAGGATTCTGTACACTAGGTGAGAAATAAAAGAATCAGCTCAAAGAAGTCAAATGATTATTCAAGAACACTCAGAGCCTCATGCCACACCTGGGATAATGGTAATTGGGGCAATGATGATCAAAACACTTAAGATTTAAATGCTTAGGAAGGTGCTAATGGTAAAAGCCCAGTGAATGCAAATTCAGTGAGCATCAAGGAAAAAAGTCTGGGGAATGTTTTTAAATATTAAGATCAGAGGACTTCAAGGAAATATTTCAAAGCTTATATTGCAATGCCACTTATATTGGAGGGACATGACCTGATTGAACAGTTAAGCACTTAAAGGAGTATTCTTAGAAAACTACAAGCTTTGGGGTGGTATGGTATACAAAAAACTCAAAATAAGTCAAGAGATTTTGCTAGAAAATAAATAACAGACATTTACTCAAGGGATAAAAACTTAGGGTTTGCAAACTAAATACAGCTAGGGAAAAACATAGAGGTGTTTCAAAGAAGAAAGAAAAGCTGAGGGTTCTTGTAGCAAAAAGTATAACAGGGAATGTAGAGGTCCCCAAAATGGGGAAGTCCCCCACTAACCTGGCCTGGGGGATGGGGAATCTGAGCAGGGCCATTGAGAATTACTTTGCATATCTAAAGAACTTGGTCTGTGTTTTTAGTAACGCTAATAGCTGTGCCTGCCACTCTTGGAGCCAGGGAGATGGGCATGACTAACCCAACTCTTGATACAGTCAGGAGTCGGTTCCCCAGCTGCAGCGCTTGTGCAAGATTTTGGAAATGGTCTGCTCCATGTGACGGGGAGAAGCCTGCCCAGACTAACTATGGCAGCAGAGAAAGGCAGAAGAAACCAGAGGACTGGCAGGCGTAGTCAATTGTGGGAGAAGTGGGAAATGAGGTTGCGGAGGCAGATCCGCCCCAGGATTTAAACTCAAGTGTGAGGCAGCCATGCTGTCTTGGCCATGAAGTTTGAAACCATGCAGAAGGTCCCCCACTGGCCCACTATGGGGAGGGAGCATGCGGTTTTAGATTAAGAGTGGGAGCCAAGCTGAGCACAGGTAACTGAGAGAGGCTGGAATGTTAAAACAGGAATCTCCCTAGCCAAGCTACAGACTTCTGTTTCTTTTCCTGAGAGATGGTACCTCTGATGGACCTGGTTGCCAAGGGAGGGCAGAACTGTGTGTGTGGGGGTGTTTAGTTTTAAGGTACTTTGGGATTTAAAAACAGAATTCTGCCATTATTCTGAACCTGTATAACTTTTAAATAAATAGTTCCTTTCCTTCCCATAAGACCCTGGCACTGGGAATCACAGTTTTTTGGTGGCAAGCAACAGAACCCCAAGTGGTTCTGTTTCAAAAGCCCATTCTTGAGAAGAATCAGTCCTGCATTCTTCCCCCTTGGATTATTCCAAGATGATAATTTTCAGATGCCCAGTGGCTCAGATAATGGAACACTTTCTTCTTGAGGTCATTCAAATTGTATATTTGCCTTTCCCTCATAGAAGTGTTGTAAGATATCATCACAAAAAGTAGAAATTATAATACAGATATATTTCTATTTTATTACAATTAACCTCAGTTAAAAAAAAGAAATTATCACTTAAAACTTAAATGGGCACCAGAAATATCCTGGTGAGTAACATCAGTAAGATGGCAGAATAAGAAGTCCCAGTACTTGAGCCCACAGAAACAGATTTCAGAGTGATAAAATAGCTTTAGGAGAGGTCTAGCTCACATTAAGAGATTGTAGTACTCAAGATCAACATACCTGTTAGAGGATAATCACTGAAAAAAAATTTTAAGATAAATGTTGGCAAGGAGTGGAGAAATTGGAATCCTTCTACTCTGTTGATGGGAATATGAAATGGTGAAAATGCTATGGAAAACAGTATTGGGCTTTCTCGAAAATCAAAAACAGAATTATTATATGACTGAACAATCTCATCCTGGGTATATATTCAGAAAAATTGCCCTGGCTGGTGTGGCTCAGTGGATTGAGCACAGGCCTGCAAACCAAAGGGTCACTGGTTCAATTCCCAGTCAGGGCACATGCCTGGGTTGCAGGCCAGGTTCCCAGCAGGGGCCTCAGGAGAGGCAACCACACATTGATGTTTCTCTCTCTGCCGTTCTCCCCCCTTTTCCCTCTCTAAAAACAAATGAATAAAATCTTTTAAAAAGTTGTTGTTAGACTCTTGAAGAGAGTTATGTATCCCCATGTTCATGTGCCACTTTTCACAGTAGCTAAGATGTGGAAACCAACTAAACATCCATTGATGAATGAATGGATAAAGAAAATGTCATCTATACACACAGTGGAATATCATTCAGTCATAGAAAAGAAGGAATTTCTGCCACATGCAATAACATGCATGAAGCTTGAGAACGTTATAAAAAGTGAAATAAGCCAGTCTCAGAAGAACAAATACTGCATGATTCCACTTATAGGAGGGAATCAAAGACAGTGAAACTTAGAGAAGTGCAAAATCGAATGATTATTGTCAGGGGCTGGGGGAAAGTAGGAAATGAGAAGGTGCTTAATACAGTTTAAGTTGTATAAGATGAGTAAGTTTTAGAGTTCTGCTATATAACATTGTGCTTATTCTTAATAATACTATACTACACACTGAAAAATGTGTTAAGAGAGCAGATCTCATCTTATCTGTTCTTACTACAATAAAAAAAGATAAGCCCTGGCCAAATGGCTCAGTTGGTTGAAGTGCCGACCTGTACACTGAAAAGGTTGTGGGTTCAATTCCTGATCAGGGCACATACCTAGGTTGAAGTTCAATCCTGGTAGGGAGTGTATGAGAGGCAACCAATCAATGTTTGTCTCTCACATTGATGTTTCTCTCTCTCTCTCTTCCTCTCTCCCTAAAATCAATAAATATATCCTCAGGTGAGGATACATTTTTTTAAAAGAGAAAAGGTAAATAATGGGCCTTTTTAGGGTGACATCCTCTTACAACCTAAAACTTTGTAATGCTGAATCCCAAAGTAAATTATAAATAAACTTTTGGAACTAAGCTTTATCATTAGTCAAAAGCAGTCTTTATAGGATATTTAGTGAGACAGGAAGTTTAGGTCAAATATTCACTGAGATCTGAGGGAGTATCTCCTTTTTTCTGTAATTCAGGCACTTCATAACTCAGTGTAATACACAACAGAAGTTTGGGCCCTGTGGTTTGGAGAATAAAGAAGTGAAAATCATATGTCAGAGTTTTCATACCTGGATAGTAAATACTGAACAAAATGTAGGTTAAGGAAAAAAAAATTAACTAAGTTTTTGCCCATAGGTAGTGATTTCTCTGGAGCATCAACACAGTGCCATATGCCCACTTGGCTGACTGCACGAGATTTTTGATCAGACGATCTTTTGGCAAGAGAAACGTGTGAATCTTAGTACCATTGCCAGTGATAAACCTTGGGACTAGACACCCAATTTCTATGTATCCAAGAAGCGTTTCCTCTGGTCTCTTTATAGTTCTGCAACAATACTTGTGGGATAACTAAGAGCTTTTATCCCATTTGTCACCAGGAAGAAGATGATTCCTGGGGATAATGCTGACGGGAGTCCTGCTCCTCAATATAGCAAGGTTGGAGGACATGAACCGGGATCAGAGCTGAGGAACACAGGCAGCTACAACTGGATGGTGGCTCAACTTTCTGCCCTGACCCCTTATAAATAAACAAGTGAAGTGTGGGAGTTCTTTCCACATGTGTGAAAACACGCAAGTTCCGGGAATCACGTGTGTCAGAGTGCGGCTCCGCGTAAGGAAAAATCATTCCCGTGTGGGCAAGTGTGGATCATGTCTGTGGAATAGGAATTCTCTAATAGGAATTTGGCAAAAATGTATCTTAAGAAATTCTCTTAACTTGCTGAGTCTCTTCCTCCCCAAAGTCAGGAAGCTTAAGTTAATGGATCACTGCCTCAATGTTTTATAATCCCAAAAGTTAACAGCCCTAGTTAGCTTATACCCCGGTCCTGTCTGCCACCAGACCTGAATTTACATCCTAATGCTCTGTTACTGAGTAAACCTACCCCTTATCTATTCCCTTCCCATATATCCTCATGACTCAGCTGAAGACCCCTGTTCTGCATTAGCCCATGAATAATCAATCCAATGTAAACATGTCCTAAAGCTTCTAATAAAAAGCCCGGTTGAGCTACCCACGGGGCCTTTTTTCCGAGATGGAGGAGATGGTCCTGTGGCTCCGGACTCTCTTCTCCCCACATGCCTCAGTGTGAGATACTTTCACGCATCGGGTTACGGTCCCCACGGATTTTGCCTGACAAAATCCCCACAATGGTGAAGGAGTGACAACATGTCACCAACTAAAAGTGAGGCTCAGATATTTGTAGATGTAAAAAATCAAGAGAGGCTTCTCACTCTCTCACTTTATTCCACAAAGTTGTCCTTGGACAACATTCAAGAAAATATTATATTTAGTGAAAATGTTAAGGATGCTATATCATTCTACTTTTTCAAAGAGCACATATTAGAAATAGTTCTCATAGCACAAATATGAGCATTCTATAAAAAGAATATTTGTGGACTTCCAGCAAAGATGGAGGTGTAGGTGGACACACTGTGCCTCCTCATGCAACCAAAGGAGAAAAAAAAATTTTAAAAGCAAAATAAACAACCAGAACAGACAGAGAATCAAACTGAGTGGAAGTCCAACAGCCAACAAGTTAGAGAGGACATGTTCATCCAGACTGGTAAGCAGGACGGAGCCAGGTGGAGAGTGCGCACAGCAAGATAGCAGTTTGCCTGGAGAGACTCACGGGGGGCTACGCACCAGGCCAAAAAGTGGCTGGTGCACCTGGAGAAGCCCCCCAGAAACAACGGGGCTGAGACTGGTCGACTGGGCGGTCCCTCACTCATGCATGCAGACAAACTGGGAGAAGGAGCTGGGGAGCAGAGCATAAAACACCTATGGGGGTTGAGGCTGCAGCGGGAGCAACTCCCAGCCACACAGGAAAGGAGAAAAAGACTGGGAGGTGGGAAGATGGAGCAGGCGCCTTTGTTTCATCCCAGGCCATGCCCCCTCAGACAGTGTCAAAACATAACCCCGCCCTGGTGAACACCTAAGGCTCCATCCCTTAAAGAAACAGGAGCACTGAGAAAAAAAATGGCCCAAACTGAAGAACAGAACAGGCTCTGGGAAAAATACAACTAAGTGGCCAAGAGATAGCCAACTTATCAGATGTACAGTTCAAAACACTGGTAATCAGGATGCTCACAAAATTGGAGGAAAGTTGGTCACAATTAGATGAACAAATGAAGGATACGCTAAAGAAAATGAGAGGAAATATACAGGGAACCAATAGGGATGAGAAGGAAACTGGGACTCAAATCAACGCTGTGGACCAGAAGGAAGAAATAAGGATTCAAAAAAATGAGGAGAGGTTTAGGAACCTCCGTGACATCTGTAAACATCCCAACATGCCAGAAGGAGAAGAGGAAGACCAAGGGATTGAACACTTATTTAGACAAATAATGAGAGAGAACTTCCCCAATCTGGCAAAGGAAATAGATTTCCAGGAAGTCCAGGAAGCTCAGAGAGTCCCAAAGAAGTTGGACCCAAGGAGGAACACACCAAGACACATCATAATTACATTACCCAAGATTAAAAATAAGGAGAGGATCTTGGAAGCAGCAAGAGAAAAGGAGACAGTTACCTACAAAGGAATTCTCATAAGACTGTCAGCTGATTTCTCAAAAGAGACCTTGCAGGCAAGAAGCGGTTAGAAAGAAATATTCCAAGTCATGAAAGACAAAGACCTACATCCAAGATTACTCTATCCAGCAAAACTTTCATTTAGAATGGAAGGACAGATAAAGTGCTTCTCAGACAAGGTCAAGTTCGAGGAGTTCATCATTACCTCACCTTTATTATATGTAATGTTAAAGGGATTTATATAAGGCATGGAGGGATATCAACAGGGGAGTGGGAAGGGGAGAGAAGAGAAAAAGGTGCAGAGAATGGATAGCATAAACAGTGGGTAGAGGACAAACAGGGAGAGGTTAAGAATAGTATAGGAAATGTAGAAGCCAAAGAACTTATGTGTATGACCCACGGACAAAAACTAAAGGGTGGGGGAACGGGGAATGCAGGGCGGAGGGGAATGAAGGGGAGCAAGTGGGACAATTGTAATAGCATAATCAATAAAATATATTTAAAAAATAATATTTGTATTTTAGAAATGTTTAAATTCTTCATAAAATTGCACAAGAGGAACCATTTGTAGATTATTATATGCCAATTAGTATTAGATGAAATATCCCCATTAGTAATAATTCTACATTTTGTTATGTCAGATAAGTTATTGATCAGTATTGGACTATAAGTGCTTTGGGAGAGTTTAATATTTTTTATTAAATTCCTTTTCAGAAATTACACAATAGTGCCTATTCAAACCCATTGATGTAGATACATTAAGAAAAGTTAATATTCATCCTCTCACTTCCTCATGCAACCAGAAAATAGCTTCACATTGATAAAGTTTTTACAGAACAAGTTCTTATTGTTCACATTGGTCTTTCTTTTTCCTCATTTAGCAATCATTTGTGTTTCTCCAAGTCAATCTTAGAGATAGATCTAAGTCATCCCTATCATAGCTCCAGAATGTTTCATTTTATGGATGTGCGACAGTTGACCCAATCATTGCAGAACCAGTGGGCATTCAGATTGTGTCCAGGTTTGTTTGTGGTTGCATGTTTTTTTCTACTACAAACAACACTGTGAGAAATTTGATATATTTGATACAGGTGTCTTTGAGTCCTGATACTTTAATTTACATAGAATAGATTCCTAGATCTATCTAATGAAAAATTTTGTGGTTAAAGGGCACATGCGTTTTTATTTCATCAGCTACTGCTTGTTTGTTTTCCAAATATTGTAGAAATTTTATACCCACCATCAATGTATGAAAATGCCCATTTCCTTGAATCTTTGCCAACATAGGAGGTTGCTACATTTCAACACTTTTTTTCATTCTCATAGCTGTCAGTTGACTTTTAAATTTTAAAAAAATATCAGGTTTGTAATTTTTTGTTCCTTTGTATTCTAAAAGTCCTGACTTTACAATTGTGAGATGTTCATTTTAAGTAGAAAAGTTTACATGTTCTTATTTTGCCCATCATATTTTTATTACTGTAAAAATTTTACAACATAACATATAGAAAGCAACCAACATCCCTCCATAAATATTTTCCAGTTCTTGTCCACATGCATTTGATTTTTATAAAGATATGGTTCTAGCATAGTGCAATTTGGCACTTTCAGTTTTTACTAGACATTTCAAGATAAATATTTTCCCTATTTTTATCGAGTCTTCCCATTTAACAGCTGCTTAATATTTCATGGTTAGTCTCTCTAAATTAATTAATGATTCATCTCCGTTGGATGACTGAATTACCTTCTGGTTTAATAACTACCGATGACTGTGGAAATCTTCAGAAATATAAAATCATCATTTTTAAGCAGACTTTTTGGATAAATTACCAAAAACACAATGGAATAAATGTGTTAATGGGTCTTGAAACATATTGCCAAATTATTTTCCAAAAGTGTAGGAAATAATTCATGCAGGTACAAGCAAAGGATTAGATTTCTGAATGACATTTAAAGATCTCTAAATAAAGACTCAGCCATCTTTATTTTAAATGAGTTGTTGAAGGTTTTGTTTATTTATTTTACATTTTAAAACTATTCTATGATATGATAAACAATGGTTACCGTTGGGGAAGGTAATGACTACAGGGAATGCATGGGATTCCGTGGCCCTAGTTTCGTGCTGTTTCTTGATTTCAGAACCAATTAGATGAGTTCAGTTTGTGAAAACGAGGAGAGCAAGACACTTAAGATTTCAGCACTTTTCTCTGTGTTCATTATACATCAATAAATGTTCAAGAACTGCACTGTGTTGACTTCATGGGAGTGTCTGTCACATTGCAAAAAGATAGTGAACAATCTGGAACATTTTGCTGAACACCACTCTGGATTGGAACTGCATATCTATGTATGCTCATATATTTTGCTACAAACCATCAAAGATGTTTCAAAACACCAAGTCTGTGGATATTAGAAAATTGTTTCAAGTCCCAGATGACAGAACATTCTTTGTTTTCGGAACTTTGGCAGCAGTCTAACTGTGGCGCACTAAGAAAACAAGTCTACCCCAGGCTGAGCGGCTCCGTGAGTTGGAGCATCACCCCATACACGAAAAGGTTTCGGCTCCAGCCATGGTGGGGGCGTGAATGGGGAGCAACCCATCAATATTTCTCTCTCACATCTCTCTCTCCCTCTCTTCTCTCTCTCACTCTCTCTTTCTACTCTCCCCTTCTTTCTCCCTCCCTCTCTCTCTCCAAAAATCAATAAACATATCCTCGGGTGAGAATTAAACAAAAAGAAGAAAAAAAGAAAACTAAATCTATGAACTTGGACCTTATTTTTTCTCAAAATTGACTCTGAGGAACTTACCTGGTAAGAAAACCCAGGGAGGTTAAACGACTTGTCTCAGGCACACAGCTAACTAACTAGTGGCAGAGTCACAACCAAACCCAGGCCTCCCGTTTACCATCACAGGGCATTTTCCACTGTAGCAGGCTGCTATCCGTCTGAGATAAGCACCAGACAAAATAGCTGTTGGTTAAAGTTCTTCAATGGATTCCCAGGGGGACCGGTTTCAGTTCTCTGATTCTGTTTTTGTCTTTTCCTGAGGCGTCCCTGGTCCTGCTTTTTGATTACCTTCCAACACATACTCTCGTCCTGGGGAAAATTTGTACTTTTATGCTTTGCACCTGCTGCCTTCTTCACCTAAAACAGGGGTGTCGAACTCATTTTCACCGCGGGGCCACATCAGCCTCGTGGTTGCCTTCAAAGGGCCAAAATAATTTTAGGACTATATAAATGTAACTACTCCTTAACTGTTAAGGAGTTGAAATTACACTTGGCCCTTTGAAGGCAACCTCAAGGCTGATGTGGCCCCCAGTGAAAATGAGTTTGACACCCCTAACCTAAAAGATCCTCCTGTGTTCAGTTTTTTGGATATCTTATCTCATTTAGAATATTCCACACAACAATCTCATAAAGCAGGTTTTGCAAATGTGTCCAAGAGCACACAGATACGGTGCACCCAGTTCTGTTTAATCCCAAATCCTATGTCTGAACCACTCCTCTGTGCTGCCTCTATTCCTGCACTCGCAGCTGTAGGAGTCTAACAGTTACACACACACTTGCTTATGCAGTGTGTCATTTGCCCTTCCCGATGGCCTTTTGAGCTAAGCATTATTATTGTCCCCATTTACAGATGAGTAAACAGAAGATCAGAAATGTGAAGTGACTTACCCAAGGTCACACCATGATTATAATATATACCACATAATTTAGTCCCTGATTCTATACTATATTTTAGTTAAGTACATAAATATTTACTGAGGACTTACCTGAAGAGCATTAAACTAGATATGCTGGGAATTAGATTGTTTATCAATTGCTTCCTATGTTAGATACATAACTTAAACCTAGTTCATAACATCCTAAACAGAACAGAGCTCATTCAACGTATCCGTTTCCCACACCACTTAGATCAGCCTGGGGCCTAGACTCAGTAAATATGTACTACTAGACTGACTACCTCAGGAGAGCAATTTTCAATCGGTATACTGCAAGAAATTTTTTAAAATGCAATACCTGACTATTTAGTCAGGGGCACTGACCTCTTTTCCCTTAGACTGTCAAATAAAAAAATGACAACACTCAATACAAAAATAGCTGTCAAGCCCTAGCTGGTGTAGCTCAGTGGATTGAGCATGGGCTGGGAACCAAAGGGTCTCGGTTCGATTCCCAGTCAGGGCACATGCCTGGGTTGCAGGCCAGGTCCCCGTGAGGGCCATGTGAGAGGCAACCATACATTGCTGTTTCTCTCCCTCTCTGTCTCCCTCCCTCCCCCTCTCTCTAAAAATAAATTTAAAAAATAAAATAAAAAAATAAAAAAATAGCTGTCAAGAGTGAATGACCTGTCTTGAACCATAAATATATAGAGAATAATAGAGCCACATCTTATTCATTACATTGCATATTAAGGTTGTGTCTGATTGGTTAATTATTGGTAACAGAAATCCTTATATACAAGAATAAACACCTGATTTTTTTAAAAAGTCACTTGGAACAAAAAGGGTAGGTAATTACTATTATATATTTTTAAGTCAGTCAAAATTATAACTATGTTTTTTCAGAGCAGCAAATGTATTCTTGGTGTGCCACAGAATTGTAGTAATTAGTTCATGTGTGCCATGAGATGAAAAAGGTTGAAAATTTCTGTCTTGATATCTTCTTATCTTGTCTGCCAAGACAACCAGACACCAATCAGCTACCAAACATGCTTATCCTGGGGCTGATCCCAAGGCCATTCATCTGCCCGTCAACCTTAAATCCTTTGTTAAAAAAATTCCACTTAAGATTTTTTTACTTAAGCCTAGCACTAGGTAACAGGTGGGATTTCCAACCTCCCCAAAACATATGGAAAATCATTGACCGGTTTGCCATTAAAAATCCTCCCCTAAAAATATAGTAAAGATATTAAATTCCAGGAAAATAATACAATTAATTTTTAAGCAATAACAATTCAAAAATGCTTTGAAATTTTATTTAAGAATAAGAGCAATGGCACCATAAGCACAAGTGAAAAAGAAAAAGAGATAAATTAGACTTCATCAAAATAAAAAACTTTTGTGCTTCAAAGATACCATCAAGAAAGTGAAAAGATGGGGATGTATAGCACAGCATAGGGAATATAGTCAATAATATTGTAACAACGGTGTACGGTGTCAGAGGGGGGTTACTAAACTTATCAGGTGATGACTTAGTAAGTTATGTAATGTCTAACCACTGAGTTGTACACCTGAAACTAATGTAATGTTGTACGTAACTGTAACTGAAAAATTAAAAAAGAAAGAAAAACACATCCTGTCGAGGAGTGTCTTATGCACCAAAAGGTTGCAGGGTGCCTTTTCTCAGTCAGGACACATATGTAGATTGTGGGTTCAATACCCAGTCACAGCATGTACAAGAGGCAACCCGCCAATCAACGTTTCTCTTTCACATTGATGTTTCTCTCTGTCTCTCTGCCTCTCTCTCCCTTTCTCTCTCTCTAAAATCAATGAATATATCTTCAGGTAAGGATTTTTTTTTTAATCATCTTCCCCAACAAAAAATGTAGAAAAACTCCCTACAAAAATGGGAGAAAATATTTGTAAATCACATATATAAGATACTTGAAGCTAAGATATATAAAGAATTCCTAAAACTTAATAATAAAAAAACAGCACAATTTAAAAATGGGCAAAGGTTTTGAATAAACATTTCTCCAAGGAAGACATAGATATGATCAATAAGCATATGAAAACATGCACAATATTATTAGGCATCAGGGAAATGCAAATCAAAACCATAATGAGATACTACCTCATACCTACTAGAATAGCTATAATCAAACTGATAGATAATTGCAAATTTTAATGAGGATATGCAGAATTTGGAACCCTCATACATGGCTGTTTGTAATGTAAAATGATGCAGCCTCCTTGGAAAACAGTCTGGTAGCTCCTCAAATGTTGAACATAAAGTTAACATATAGCCCATCAATTCTAATGCACATACCCGAGAGAAATAAAAACATATTTCCACATAAAAACTTGTACACAAGTGTTCACAGAAGCATTATTCGTAATAACCAAAAAGTAAAAACAGTCATTCTATCCATCAAAATATGATGTATCTGAATATTATTTGGCCATAAAAAGGAATGAAGTAGTGAAAGAAACAATTCACAAAAGAACACGAAGTGTATAATTCTACTGATATAAAATTTCCAAAAAAGTACAATGCTAAAAATGTTGAGAAAAATTAGTTTAGTGGTTATCTAGCTAGGGGCAAAAGGAGGGAGGGGAGAGAGAGAAGAGAAGGAAGTGAAAACAAGGAGTGAGTGTTCATGGGCATGTAGTTTCCTTTAGGGTAACGAAGCTTTCTAAAATTGTGATGATGACTACACAACTCTGTGAGTATAGTAAAAACTATTGAATTGTATTCTTTAAATGAGTGAATCATATGGTGAATTATGTATTAAATGCTTAATTAAAAATAATAAAGATCAACCTTGGAAATTTCAAAAACAGGAGAAAGTATTTGATGCCATTCCCCTGAAATCAAAACAAGCTAAAGTATAGTTGATGCATATCTTCCTCACAGGCTGTTTCTGTGAATTTTTCCACAAGTCATTATATATGTGTGATTTCTTCATGGCAAGAAATAAAAGCCAACTAATAGGAAATGGAGTGAGGAAAAATTGTCAGGTTCCAAGAACTGGAAAAACAGGTCGCATATACATTTGGCATGTCTTCAGCTACAGTTTCCCGCACTAGCTCCCTCACAGAAAGAAAAAAAAAAAAGTAGCCATTTTGGAAGAGAAGACAATGTGATTAAACGTGTCAACCAACGTTTTCCAGAGATGGAACACAGTGCACTTTCTGGGCAACAGACACCTTATTCAAAGGTCAAAACCCAGTTAGTGTGCAACCCTCCCTCCCCACCTTCATTCAGAGTGACTGAATTCAGCATAATGTGTGTGTCTGTTTGTCTGTCTCTCTGTCTGTCTTTATGTACATAGGTATGTCTATGTGTGTTTATGTATGAGGAAAATTCTAGGGGGAAATGAACCTTACTATGATACTAGTACTAACAATTTTAAGAACTATACAATGAACTTTATTCAATAAGAATAAACTAATTACAGTTACATGTAAGCATATAGAAAAGTCTCACAGTCATAACGTTGGGCAAAAGAAGCCAGACACAAAAAGTATATTCTGCATTGTTCCATTGATATAATTTTTTTTTTAAAGATTTTATTTATTTATTTTTAGAGAGAGGGGAAGGGAGGGAGAAAGAGAGGGAGAAACAGCAATGTATGGTTGCCTCTCACATGGCCCTCACTGGGGACCTGGCCCGCAACCCAGGCATGTGCCCTGACTGGGAATCGAACCAGGACCCTCTGGTTCCCAGCCCGCGCTCAATCCACTGAGCTACACCAGACAGGCCCATTGATATAAATTTTTTTATAAAAAGGCCAAGCTAATCTGTGCTGTTAGAAGTTGGCATAACAGTTGATCTGGGGAAAGCTCTGACTGAAAGGAGCTTGAGCTAGATTCTAGAATGCCGGCAATGTTCTGCTTCTTGTTTGAACGAAGGGTTCACATTTTTATATTGTACTGGGTCTGCAAATCGGGTAGCTAGTCCTGCCGTATGATGGGGCAAAAGTAGGTTTACAGTTGAGAGTACGTGAAACAGTTTATGCCTGTATTATTTATTAATTATTGTATGCTCCATATGAAAAACTGTAAACCTACTTTTGCCCCATCCTGTATTTTCTGTCAGGAAATTCAAGAAAAAATATTTACAGCACCTCCACAAGATATCATAAATCATGAGTTCAGGACAGTAAAAAATATTAATGAAGACAAGCCTGTCTGAAGAAAGTAAGAATTCTTATGTACAGTATTGGTACTCTAGAACCGGTACCATTCAAATCTGAATCATACCTCTCTTATGGTTTGCAGAGGAGAAAAAAAGAAAAATAATCAAGATGAACTGAATTTTGAACCTGAATACCAAGCTGATATAAAATATTATCTTTTATGCCTTTTTCTTTCCACAAAGAAGGATAATTCATTTGATCACCGATCACTAATTAGTTGTGATGTCTCATCTATTTCTTTTCTGAAAAATGTTGCTTGCGTTTTTTAATTTTATGGATTTTTTAAAACTTTACATGTCCATGCTTTGCCTTCACAACTAGATTGTTGAATGTTAGTCACTTAAAGAGCATATGTTCCTTGATGCAAGTGACATCTATTATCCAATGTCCTACAAGCCACCCTCTATAAAGCTGGAATTCCAAAGTTAATTGGCTGACTTACCAGTTAAGACACCAGTTTTGGTATCTTACCAAATGTTGCTTTGCATTGAAGCCTTCAAAGTTAATAGTTTGCTTTTTCTTGGAAAGGCTTAAAATGAGGACCCTCAGGTCTTCAATTACTGTTAATTTTACAGAAGTACTGTGTAGTTCTGAGTAATTTTTACTTTAAAATGGCTCAGGGTAACAGAGGGTAAAGGGTTTGAAGCAAAATAAAAAATTATTGAAAACTCAGCTACAGTGCAGTGAGCAGCTTTTAACTATCTGGGACCTACAATTAAATCATTCTCTGATCCTCAGTTTTAAATGTATAAAATGGAAATTTTATTACCTATTATTGTGAAGATTATTATGACACTAAAATGTGGAAAAACCCTGAGAAACTATTGAATAATGCTGATAAAGCAAGAAGAAGATTACAGTGGCAGTTTAGATACCAATGAAACAGCTTATTCTACAAATTACTAAAGTGTAGTTTTCAAAAATTAAAAAACTTAACTTTTAGACATATATAAGATAAACACATCAAAGTTTGTACTCACTTTATTAATTAATCAACAGTAATATATTAAGACTGGGCCAAAGGAAAATTTGAAGAACAGACAAATATAGATAGATATATAGAGAGAAACAGGAATGTGACAAATGAATTTTCTAATATAGTATATAAAACTGGATAGTGTCCACTCTGGCAATGCACTCTAATGTTTGGGATTATCTTTTCAAATTGGCAGAATGTGGCAGTGATTTCCACACACATGTTAACACGCATGTTCCGGAATTTACGCGTTTTGAGGGCAGCTCTGTGTATTCCCGTGTGGGCAAGTGTGGATCATGTCTGTGGAATGGGAACTCTCTAATAGGAATTTGGCAAAGATGTATCTTAAAAAATTCTGGCTTGCTGTGCCCTGCATATTACATTACCTTGGTCCTATCTGCCACCGGACCTGAATTTACATCCTAATGCCCTGCTAATGAGTAATCTTACTCCTGTTCTGCTTAATCCCATGAATAATCAATCCAATGTAAAAATGTCCTAAAGCCTCTAATAAAGACCCCGGCTGAACTAGCCACGAGGCCTCTTCCTGAGATGGAGGAATTGGTCACGTGGCCCCAGTCTCTCTTTCCCCGTGTGTCTTGGTATGAGATTTTTACACGCATCGAGTTGCAGTCACCCACGGTTATCGGCATGTATGAAACCCCCACGACAGCAGAAACCAATTGTATCTCTACCAGTCAAAATTAAACTGCATTTCTATCCACAAGAATCATTAGCATTGCTATCAGTTTTCTGCACATTAACTTTTATCCCCACAGAACTGTAAATGGCCAACAGAAAACCAACCACAGGGCACACACTCATAGAATCAGGTGAACCCTTGATATTTCACTAAACTCTGCCCTCCACTGAAAGGACATTTTGCCATTTCTCTTGTCCATTTCTAAGTCTTAGACAACTGTTTCTTACCAAATTATCCACAGTAAAACTCAGTGTACATGTATTTGTCAGTGATTTTCAGCCTTTTGTATCTCATGGCACACATGAACTGATTACTCAAATTTTGTGGCATACCAAAAATATTGTTTGCCAATCTGACAAAAAATAGGTGTAATTTTGATTCATTCACAGTACATAACTATTGTTGTCTTGGCTGTTGTCATTTTTTATTTGACAATCTAGGGGAAAAGAGTGAGTGGCCCTAACTGAATAGTCAGGTATTGCATGTTAAAAACTCTTCTGGCACACCAGTTGAAAATCACTGGTATATGAAGTTGAATGGAAACCATTTAAAATGCCCAAGCTCATGCACATTTATTTGAAATGTGACAGTGGGCCAATACGTTTGCCTCTTTCTTTGTATGAGGTGTGTGTGTGTTGTAAGGATGGAGATGAGTTGCTGTTGTAGAATATTATTCTAATACAGTAGCTGATGGGCATTATTAATCTTTTCTGCCCTCCTTATCCTAGCTGTTAAGCTGCTCTATTCTCATTGAACCAAGAGGGGGAGCAGAATACAAATAACCTTCTCTGGGCTTTTGTATTCCAAAATACAGGAAGAGAAGACTCACATCAGTGACAGTGACAGGTTTGTGGAGAGAGGAATGTTCTCAGAGGCTAGAGGAGAGATGCTTCCAGGTTGGAAAAACGGAAATTGGAAGGGAAATAATAAAAGCAGAGGCACAGGTGGGTGGCAGTAGGAGGGCCTTGCCCTGCTACCCAAGCAGTGAACCTTAGAGAAGAAAGTCCCTGGAGACAGAATGGCAGCAGAGAGTCTGGGTGGATAGAGTTCTAGGCAGGCTTGCAAAGATCCCTGATTTCTAGCCTGACAGGGAGAGAGCACAATGGTTCCTTGGCCTTCCTACATAGCAAAGAGAAATTCACTAGAGGAGGAAAAGGCAGAAGAACATAATGAGAAGATACTCAGTACTGTATGTCAGTGACCAAAGACATTGTCATCCTCCATGCCCATTGTCCCCATAGCAACCTGATTCCATAAAATGCTCAACAGAAAACCAATGAAAGGGCACGCAGTCTACCAGGCCCACCCAGCAGGGCTATAAAATGACGCAGTTACACTTTGGAGTCCAAGTTAACTGCCTGGCAAAGTGAAAGACAGGCTACACAAATGTATCAGTACCTCAACCTCATCTAGAGGACGCACCTGTTCCTCAGAGTTGCATGACTGTATTTTCAGTCCTGGAGATATTGAAGGTAATAGGGAAATGATAAAGAAAACAAAGCCGAGGGGATTTACGGCCAAGACCTCGGAATGTGTTGGCCTCGTCCCACAGCCACATGAAAACTACAACGAAATTATAGAGCGGCCACTCTTGAAAACCACCTGAAGACTAGCTGAATAAAACTCCATAACTAAAGAAAAGAAAAAGCCACATTAAGACTGTTAAAAAATAAGAAAAAAATTAAGTCCATTGTATTAATACTTACCTATTAAGTCTAGATATAATCTATGTGTACAAATGAGCTGAATAATCTATAACATTTAAGATATTTTCACGTAACAGTCTTGTAATTTTAAATACGTATAACAGAACATTAACTAAGTTATAGGTAATATTGAGAATTGGATAAAATTGTGTTTACCATATAAATGTATTTAAAATTATTTTCTTAATATTTTAGGGTTTTTTAAAGATTTTATTTATTTATTTTTAGACAGAGGGGAAGGGAGGGAGAAAGAGATGAAGAGAAACATCAATGTGTGATTGCCTCTCACACACCCCCTAATGGAGACCTGGCCCACAGCCCAGGCATGCGCCCTGACCGGGAATCCAACCAGCAACCCTTTGGTTCATAGGCCAGTGCTCAATCCACTGAGCCACACCAGCCAGGCCAAATTTATTTAAAATTATTAAATTTACATGAGTCAGTTTTGTGCTTAGCAAGGTTTTGCCTATTAGGGTTAGAAGTTTCAGTAGCCATTTGAAGTTCTTAAAAGAAAATAAAATATATTAAAGTGTTTTTATGTTTCAATTTTATTTATTTATTTTTCATTGCTGTTCAGTTATAGTTGTCCCCATTTTTTCCTCACTACTCTCCCCTGCCTTACGTACACCCCACATCCCACATTCAATCCTTTCCCCCATTGTCTTTGTCTGTGTGTCCTTTATACCTGTTCCTGGACTTGACCTACTTCCAGGGATCAGTTTTATAGTTCTTCATGTTTTAAATTTTATTTTATTCTATTTTTTATTTTTGTTTTTTGTATATATACATATATATATTTTTTATAGTTGTTCAGGTAGAGTTGTCTCCATTTTCTCTCCACCACTCTCCCCCACCCCACCCACCCTCACCTCCCACCCTCAATCCTCCCCCACTTTGGCTTTGTCCATCGGTCCTTTATACATGTTCCTTGATGACCCTTCCCCTTCTTTCTCCCATTATCCCCTCCCCCATCCTCTCTGGTTACTGTCAATTTGTTCTTTATTTCAATGTCTCTAGTTATATTTTGTTTGCTTGTTTTGTTGATTAGGTTCCACTAATAGGTGAGATCATATGGTATTTGTCTCTCACCACCTGGCTTATTCCACCTAACATAATACTCTCTAGTTCCATCCGTGCTGTTACGATGTCAGGGTGATCTGGCTGCGACATCTGTCACCCCATTGATCACCAGTGTTGATGTTTTAAATTTTAAAGGCATTTAATCAACTAAATTTAAAATGTTTTAAGGCAATGCATTAACTAAGTTTATAAATGTCACTTTTGTTTAAGGATAATTTAGCCTACTTAACTTATGTTAATCACATGTCAGTTAACAATCACAAAAGTAATTATTCTTAATTCATACAGAAGTTATAACAAGATTTATAGGCAGAACTTAACTAGGTTGTCACTTTGTAATTTAACATACCAAATATTAATTTAAAACCACCTAAATAAATCATCATTGCTTTGAACAAATAACTTGCCCCAAGGAAACAAATAAACTAATTTTGGCAAATATAAAAGTGCTTTTGTGAATTAACAAAGTCAGATGGCTGCCCCCCAAATGCAGTGGTTTCAAGAAGCTCATTTTCAAACATCTAGAATAGTAAAGTGATAATAGTGGTTCTTGAGTACTTATTAGAAGTATCCAGCTCTATATTTTGAGAGTCTGAATCTTGGACTTTGTTAAAAACAGATGTTCAGTTTCATAGGCAAAGAATTATGACATCCAAAAGTAGGCTAAAACTCTATTCTTTGCTCAGTGACATTCTGAAGGTAATTGCTACTATAAGGACTTATGTGGACATTAGTTCTTGGAAGAAAAGCAGAAATATTCTACTGTTGCTGACCTTGGGTAGTAGTCATTGATAAGACGATTTTTTCTTGATTTGAAAGAGCATTGCCATCTTATTAGCCCATGTTTTGAACAAAAGAAAAAAAAAAAAACCCTGACATCTGACATCTGTAATGTTGGTATCTGGCCTTCTATGTCATGATGTTTACAACTTGTTGATAAAAAAGTCTTTGCGCTGAATAATCTTACACTGAGAATTTTCCAGACTAAATTCTTTAGAAAATTTAAATACTTCCCTATAGAGGAATCCCAGGTAATCAAATCCCAGTAAATACTGAGATGTCATTAGATCTTTGCCTCTACTTAATAGGTGACAGGATTTTAATGAATCAGAAAAGCAAAATAAACTATTTTTGTTATTTGGCCAATTCAAGGAAATTTCCCAAATCATATCACTTTCTGTTATTTTTCTTCTTGATCGATGTATTCAAGCAAACAGCCAAGGGACAGAAATCATGGTACTAAGGAAAGGGGACTTGCTCTGGACTCAGAAACCTAGCATTCATGACCTGCTTTTGCCACATATTCTTGCAGCTTTGGAAAGTCACTTACAGTAACTTGCTGGAACTTTAGTTTTTGCATCGTCTTTATCCTCCATCATGTAAGTAAAGATTAATTCACCAAATAGATTTCTAGGCACTGTGCAATTCTGACCATTGGTTTTGCTCATTTCCTCTTTTCTGTCAAGTTTCCATCTCCAAGTGGTTCCCAAAGCTTTTTCAGAACACATTACCAAGCCTCTGAACTTCCCTTTCTTGCCTACCCTTAGAAGCTGGTATCTGGACAAAAATGTCCCTTCAGAGAATACCACAAGATCATTAACTAATTTGGTCTTCATCCTTAATACACTAAATGAAAGGTTTATTTTTACCTTTAATAATGAGAGATCTTGAGTAGAAGATATGCAGGTGCTATTAACTCTTAGTTTCGTGAAGGTAAAGACTGCCTGTGTCTTGTTCATTATTGTAACGAAAAGCTTAGCAAATACCTAATATATAATAGTTAATCAAACAGTTGTTGGGTTTACTGGTTGATCTAAAATACATTTAGTTATTCAGAGACATCGAATCATACTCAATAATTGGTCTGTGTTTTATTGTTGATCAATGTCTTAGCTTGTTAGGGTTGTTATAACAAAATATCAACAACTGAATAGATTACAAACAACAGAATTTATTCCTCACAGTTATGAAGGCTGAGAAATCCAAAATTAAGTCACCAGAGACTTGGTGTCTCGTGAAGACCTGCTTCCTAAAGATGCATCTTTTTGCTATAACCTCACGTGGCCAAAGAGGCAAGGGAACTTCTTGACACCTTTTTATAAGAGCACTAATTCCGTTATGAGGTCTCTAGCTTAACGACATGATCTACCTCCCAACAACCCCACCTTGTAATATCATTGCCCTGTGAGTTACGATTTTAACATTAGAATTTTGAAAGGGACGTAAACATTCAGACAAGAAACAATCAATATTCTTATACTCCAAGCTACCATTCACTCAAACAGACTTCCACATTTGTTTTCACTGGAGATGGTATAAAACAATGAACCACCATTGATTATGCCTATCTTCAGTATCTGATGTCAAACAGTTGGGATGTTCAGATGAATCTGTGCATGCAGCAATTCACATATACCAATACGCAAACGGAAGAGTTTCAAGAGTGAGAATATGTGGTATACATTTCCTGAATGTCTATGTGTGATTATCTAACCTTGGCAATTTGTGATTAGGAAAAAAAAAAACAAAAACGGAAGCAGATTTCATCTATGTTTTGAGATTTTTTTAATGTATAGTTTTTGTCCCTTTGTAAAAAGAAAATAAAGAAAAACAAGAAGGAAAAGAGGAGAAAGAGGAAAAATAGGAGAAAGGGAAAATTTAAGAGAAAAAGAAAGAAGAAGAAGGAATAGAAATATCTAATGTTCAGAATTAGTTTTATCTCAAAACCGTCATGTTAAAAATAGCTTTCTACAGGTCAGTAAAGTTCCGTCAGAATAACAACGTCTTCAACTTGTCTTTCTCAGTAAGCTGAGGCAGTCAGGCCAACAGTTATCAGCGCTCCCTCCTACTCTTCCATCAATCTTTCAGGTAAGTCTAGACTCTAGAGGAAATAAGCCAACAACATAGGTTTAGCTCCCAACTCCCAGTGTAATAATGATGGAAGAGAGAGACCAGTAAAAAGCTAGTTCTGCTCTCACAGCAATGGCTAGGAGAGATGCAATATAAATTCTGAGCTTGAGACACAAAGGGTATTAACTTGGTATTAACTCTTACATGCTAATTGTGGTTAGGAAAAGCACGATCACCGTCTCCTCTGTATGCCACCTCTTTCTGGAGGGGAAACAAACCCTATCCAGAGCTGAGAACCAGGAAATGAGGCTTTGCCAACAGGGACTGTTCCTATCTTTTTGTTTTTGTTTTCTTTGTTTGTTTTTGTCCATTGACCCAATAAATTGCTTACTTTTCTAAGTGTCTGATGTTAAAGAAGCCTTTGATTCAGGAAAACAATGAACGTGGATTTGGGAGGACGCAACAGGCTTTAAATGATTAACACCGCCAACCATATCACTACAATGCCATTTGATGGTGAAGAGAAAACAGACCTCTGACCCCTGCATTGAGAGACTGAGTTAACAAGTAAACCGGAACTGATCCGGACTGGGGTGCTGCAGTCACCATCTGCTTCCCAACACCTGTGTCAGTAACAAAGCCAAACCAGTGTTTTGTTTTCCTACCACTCATCAGGCATTAGCCCACAAAAATACTTTATCTCATTTTATAGGTGGAGAAAGTGAGGCATAAAGAGAGAAAATTCCCCCAAGGTCACAAAATGAAGGTAATGCAGCCATGATAAGAAACCAAATATTCTGTCTCCTAGACTTCCGTCTCACAGAGATTCTTTGTGAGTTAGTACCTCTCATTATATCATTGATTTTAACATTAGGTTAAATGTTAGGCGGGTTTAACATTAGGTGGGTTCTGAATATTCTTTTTTTTTTTTTTTTTGCCACTTTTATATAGTGGTAAAACATGCATCACATAAAATTTACCATTTTAACTATTTTAAAGTTTACAGTTCAGTGGCATTAAGCACACTCATATTATTGTGCAACCATTAACACTGTCTATTGCCAAAACTTTTTCTGTCTTTTCCAACTAAAACTCTGTGCCCATTAAACAGTAACTTCCTATCCTCTCCTTCCTCCAGCTCCTGGTAATTACTTCTGAATGTTATTTTACAGCAGAAAGAAATGTTGACTTTGAGCTTGATTTACAACCAAGAAAATGTAATTAAATGCACAAGGGGAAGGTGGAGGATAGGTGTAAATTCAGTACTGACCGTATGTACGTAGAAGACTCCAGGTGAGTGTGCTGTGTGTGTGTGTGCCTTTAAAAGATTTTCCTCCTCCCAGACCGCCCCCTCATAGTTCAACATAGGTTTTGCAGTCTCCTGATTTCCTCAGTCCTTGGGCAATCTCTCTGCAGCTTCAGGAGCTAGTTTGTTGCTGTGGAAGCCACATTCTGAGCTGAGGAGTAGAAAGGTAACCGTTTGTTTTTAGTTTCAAAGATCTGACCAAAAGATAGATTGTTGCTCTTCTTCTGGAAAAGCCTGATTGGTAGGATTCCTCCAAAGGCTCAGCCCCAAGTGCTTTATGCCATCCCCTCACTAACTTCAAAACTGCAGCTTGCCGAGAAGCACTGGAGAAAAAACTGCTGGGTTCCATCATTTCATACAGATGGCCAATTCTGGAGGTGGTGCTGTTTGCAATGGAAAACTACCCAATCACAAGAAGCAGAGTGACAGCTCACAGAATGGAAACTGTACAAAAAATGGAATAGTGAAAGAAGCCCAGGTAAGAGGCAATCCCTCCCTGACTCCGAATGACCAGACCATTTCAATATTTCTTTGTAAAGCTCTTTGAAGCTGTCTTAACTGAAAGCCCTTTTTATGAAGTGTTCTGTGTTTTGACTTTTCACTTCAGTTCATTTCAAATGCTTGGCTACCGAATGGCTTACATGTAGATTAATGAGAGAATTTCTTCTTTGTATAAGAGAGGGCATACATAGCCCCACGAGCCTTTTAAACCCTGAAAATACAAAGTACCTATTTGACTTTTATTGTCTCTCAAGCAGAGACAGAATTTGCGGGGACAGAATTGTGAATGCGCAAACTTTTCAGCTAAATTTCAGTCCATCAAGACTTTATCACAGGCTACGTTCATTATGCTTTATAAGAAAAAGAGGAAGTAAACTAAGGTAAACTGAAAGTCGCTGAGATTATGTAGTATGAATGGCATTTTTCCCTCTATGTGAGAAATGCCTCTCTGGATAAAAGAGGAATTACTTTTGATGTTTAGTGGAGCATTGTCATAGCTTGCAGTTTGGTTTTGGGCCAGAGTCTTTCTTTGAAAGTTGACATCACGGCATTCCTTTTGAAGACACTCCAGAAAGTGTGGCTTATTGTTACTGCTACACACAGGAACCAAACAATCTTTTGTTTTCCCATTTGATACAATTTTTGGCTCCTGCTATGGCAGAATGTTTGATGGGGCTATATTGAGGAGGAGAAGAAGGAACTCAAGAAATATCGTCTGCTAATTCAAAGAGGGAGGGGTACTCGTAAAAAGGCAGTTCCCCATTTCCCACACGATGCCCTGGCTCACTGCTCTGAGTAGCACGAGTGAGCTCACCTGCTTCAGAAGCAAATTAGCATAGCCAAACAGGTAGCTTCACTGTTGGGAAATGAGAAGCTGGGCAGGGAACTTCTGCAGTCCTCCAACACTCATCCATCCCCAGAGAACCAGCATCCGCCCAGCCCAGAGGAAAGGTCAGATTGTTGTAAGATCACAAGACAGGTTGGGCTCGCTGGGAGCCAGTCCCCCACTCAGCACATTAAATCTGTGCCTCTGGTTGGAAGAGGTGAAAGGGCAATGGGGATGGGGCATTCTGGAGCATAGGCTGTATGTTAAATAGGCTGTGGTCACCTCTTTAAAAAAGGCATTACCCTAGCCTTGAAAGTGTCTACTGAAAATCTCAGGCCTGGACTCTCCCAGCTGAGTATCTGAAACCTGGTACAATGTAACGAGAAAACACTCAACCGTGGCCATTTGTATGAGGGCAATCATAATAATCTGTACTATTTGTCACTGTGTCGATTCAGACTATCACCGAAGATGCTCCTTGTCTCTGAAATGCCTGTGACACTGGACACTTGCATGTTCACCTTCTGAAACGTTCTGACCCTGAGGGCTCTCATTTGGGCTGAGATGCTCTCAAAGCCATTCTTCTCTCTCTTTACTTACCTTGGGTTTGTAACCACTTTCTTGTGTCTGAGGTTAGACACTTAGCTAGATGGTTATAACCATTCGTAAGTAAGGACAAAAGCTAGTATCTTAAAGTTCATTACTAAGTGCTCCTCAAGTAAAGATTCATTACTAAGTAGACTCAGACTTGGAGCCTTCTCTGAGAACAGCAGGAAATATCAAGGCTGCTGTTACCTTTTCCAACGTCTCTTCCTGCAGGGCCGCCCAGAACCTGTTGACTCAGATAAATTTAGGTGTTAAGTTGGAATTGGCAAATACTGAGAGCCTCAATCATTGCTTAAAAAATATTTTCCAGAAAGAATAAATCGTGCTGAGACCTTAGTGTAAAAGGCCTGCTTCCCTGCCTCGATGTGGATGAAGTTGTCTTCACTGTTATGGTCCTCAGTTATAGTTTTAGTCCATTTTGCCACATGGCCCTTTAACAAACTTAGGCATCTTGACCAAAAACCAGGACAGTAGACAAGCAATCCACAAAGGCTTACAGGTGCCCTGGGCCAGTAGTCTTCCAAGTACGTCTGCCAGCCTAGTGTGCCATGAAGCAGCATCTAGACTCCTACCAGCTCCTCTGAAGACCCCCTTACTCTTCCTGCTTTCTTGCAACCACGTGGCAATACGTTTGTCTCTGCTACATATTGGGGTACCCTGTAAGATTCTGTTAACAGAGGGGTTCTGGAATAAAAATACAATCATTTAAAAAAACAGTGTTAGCCAATCTCTCAGGAGCTCTCCTTTCCTTTGTTCCCACGCAGCCTCACTTCCACACCCTTGCACTGGGGGCTCGGCTCACTTCCCCAACCTTGAGATTGGCAAGGGAACCAGATTCTTTGAAACCTAGAATTCCTTTCTGGACTTTTTTGGAACTTGACTGTATTGCCTTTTCTTTTTCTCTTTAAACCTCATGTGATCTGAGGATGCACTGATAATTGGTTTTCATTACCGGTTAAAGCTATTTCTTTGTCCACTTCTGATATGTTATCCTACCTCTTACTCCTGATGGATGGAGCTATTGTCCTAGAGGATTTGTTCTCCCTCCTCATGAGCATACCCACGTAACAGACAGAGGACCCTTAATGTCTTCATCCAAACTTGATAGTTTCTTTAATCTTCTATTCATTAACTTAATCTCCATATAATTGCTCTGTCACCCCCACTCAGTATTTGGACCTGGCCATAAATTTTATTAGGAAAGCCTGAAGCTAGGAAGGTTGTCACTGTGTCTTTGGTGCTCTTAATATTGTGTTTCTTCAAAGGTATCTTCATGGGATACAGTCTATATTTTCTTCTAAGAAATAGATCCAAACAGATGAAAGAAAACTGTTGAAATTTTCCATAATCATTTCCTTTCTTAGCAAAAACAATGTCCTGGGGTTAGAATGAGTCTAATTCAGTGTGTTCTTGACCCTCAACATTGTAACATGACAAAGTGTTGGACAGTGGCCCCTAAATGGTTGCTGCTCATTCTATTGTTTATTCATTCAGGCACCAATATTTATTAAGAATCTATTATCCTTCGGACATGTGAAGACATATTTAAAAGTTTGTAATTTACCTATCAGCAGAAAACTTAGAACCCCTGAAGCCGATCTTCCTGTTCTCCCTACCTTACTATATTCTCTGGAGACCCGCAGAGTCCTGGTACATCTGCTTCTCTGTTGTGACATAAACGTCCTCTGGACAGTGAGAACCATGACTGACAGTTCAGTTGCACACAGCAGTAACTGCTGGACAGGTCCCTGTGGATACTTGTGTCTGTAGGGCTCATCTAGGCTACACATTGATTGAAATAGAGGTCAAGAATCTCACCAAGTCTTAGAGAATTTGTGAACTAAATGCTTTGGAAATCCCTTTTAATTACTCTGAATTTTCATCTTATTCTCATTGACAATCATTCTCTAGTACATTTTGGTTCTCGTTTCCTAAAAAAAAAAAAAAGAATCCTAATGATTCTTTATCAAGTGTTCTCTGTGACCTCCTGCTGAGCCCCCATATTTTTATTGGATCATCACTGTAAAGCTTTCCTGTGAGTCAGATATTATAGCTATTAAGATGAAAATATTCTGTCCCCATTTATGCATAGTTCACAAGTGTGAAAGACAGACAAGTAAACAAGTAATTGTAGTAGTTAATGGTAAGTTCCATAATAGACATTGCAGTTATCTATTGCTGTATAACAACCACCACAAAACTCAATAGCTTAAAACAACTACTGTATTGTTCATGATTTTTGTGGGCCGGGAACTTGGGCAGGGCTTGCCTGTGTTCCACGTGGTGCTTGATGTGTGTCCAAGAAGGACCCACTCCCGTGTCTGAGACCTTGGTGCCAGTTGTCACACAGGGCACCTTGTATCCCTTTCACAAGGATACCTTCTCCAGGTGGTATCTTCTTATCTGCAGAGCAACCTAAGCTTCTTTACATGCAGGCTAGCTTCCAAAAGAGTGAAAATGGAACATGCATGTCCTCCTGAGGCACAGGCTTACTTCTGCCAAGTTCTGTCATCAAGGCCAGTCACAAGACCAGCCCAGATGTAAGGGTAGGGGAAATAGACTCTGGTCTTTTTTTTATTATTATTATTATTTTTATATTTTATTTTAAAGAGAGAAGAAAGCAGGGAGAAAGAGAGGGAGAGAAACATCTGTGTGAGAGAGAAACATCAACTGGTAGCCTTCTGTATGTGCCCCAACCTGAGACTGAGCCCTCAACCCAAGCATGTGCCCTGACCAGGAATCAAACCAGCGACCTTTCAGTTTGAGGGAGAATGTCCAACCAACTGAGCCGCACTAGCCTGGGCTAGATTCTGCTTCCTAATGAGAGTATCTGCAAAGTCACATTGCAGAAGGTTGTGAGGAATTGGTGAGATTATCGTGACCGTTTTTGGGAATGGTCCATCCCAATGGAGATATATCGACCATGCTTGGGAGGACAGAGGAGAGGGCATGTGGCCCTGGCTAGGAAGGAAAAGTCACTCTAGACGAATGATTTTTGAACCACGTCTTTAAAAACAGAATAGCCAGGTACACAGTCATAGAAAGGCATCCTAACAGATGGAAAGGCTCCTAAAAAGATACAAAACGTCAGAACATGACATGTTTGGGCATTGGAGATTGGGCTAAGGCATTAGATGATGTTTAAGATGCTTAATAGAGAGAAAAAGGCACAGGAGCTGTAAAAGCAGGTGGGATAAGATTGTAGAATGCCTTTGTTTTATTTTATGTTCCTCTTTATTGAGACCCAGAGATAAAGATTCTAGTGCAAGAAATTTATTTGGAAGTTGAACCAGGAATTAGGGTAATTGTGAAGTGAGACACAGAAGAGAAGGAAGCCAATACATTCGTGAATAGGTTACCACTAGGGGAAATTGGGGCTCAGACTTTTGAAGATATCTAAATGATGATATAGAACAAGCCTTAAAGTTGTCCCAACTAAGGCGCAAGTAAAAGAGATATATGGGGGATGCAGAAAACCCAGAATTATTTTCTGGAGGTCAGGCATCTTGTAGCATAGGCTTCCCCTATAGGCGAGTTTTCTAGGAACCCATATATATCAATAGTGTACCAGCTGGCGTTGTTGCGAGAGGCTGCTCTCAGCTTCAGTGAACTGTTTCTGAAGATTCTTTCAGCGCATTTGTCCATTTCATGATGGGTGACTTATGAGCACACCTGCCCACACCCTGCTGAGTGTTCAGCAGCTTTTGACCAAAAACAGCATGACCCTCATGCCCCATCCTCCCTATTCACCCAATCTTGCCCTGAGTGACTTTCTTTTTGTTTCCCCGGATGAAAAAGTCCTCAAAGGGAAATGTTTGGCTGATGTGGAAGAGGTGAAACAAAAAATGGCAGAAGCACTAAAAGATCAAAATTGACGCATTCAAACACAGTTTTGAGCAGTGTTATCGATAGGTGTATTGCATCAAATGGAGAGTACTTTGAAGATGACTAAATTTTAAACATGTGGGAATAAATACACAATTATTTATAAATAAATTCCATTTGGGGTGGGAATCCTTATATATTAACCAACTCCTGTCTATCATCAGTTGAGGAATGCTCCCAGGAACATTAACCACATAGCACTTTTATCCTGCTTATATATCACTAGAGAAAGCCCTAAAACTGATCTAAAGATACTTTTAGTAGAAATTATCAGCCCTGACTGGTGTGGTTCACTTGGTTGGGCAGCATCTCGCAAACTGAAAGGTCAGGGCACTTGCCTAGGTAGCAATTCCGTCCCCAGTCAGGGCACGTAAAAGAAGCAACTGATTGATGTTTCTCTCTCACATCAGTGTTTCTCTCCCTCTCTTTCTCCCTCCATTCTTCTGTCTCCAAAAATAAATAAATAAAATCTTTTTTAAAAATAAAGAAATTATCAGAATGCAAGGGGATCTGGACATTGCATCAAGAATGTCTGCCATAATATGCAATATATTCATAAGTGATGGAGGTTTGGGGAGAGAACTGCCATGATCTGATGTGGCTTTTTCGGGCTGTGTGGGTTTTATCTCTGGTGATTTTCAGAACATGGCTTATGGATTAGCTCTGCCCTAATGGGCTAATCACTGTGGAAGACTGGTTTATGTTATTAAGCAACATAAACAGAGCCTACCACCTGTGTCTAGCAATGGAGAAAACATGCAGGATATGTCAAGGCTGGCTATTGTCACCATGATTTGTTCCCCTTGCACTCCAACCAAGTGAAAAAGCAGAAACCATGAAGAAAAATTTAATTGTTTTATTTACATAAAAAATCATAAAGAATAATGGAAAAAATCAATCAGAAATGTAATTGAAATAAAAACCCCACTTACAGTAGCATAAGAAACATGATGTATGTGGGAATAGATAGATGTAAGTTAAAATCTAAATGAAGAGTGTTAAAATGCTACAGAGGGACATGAAAGGAACTGTAATAAGTGAAAAGACATCCAATACTCATGGATAGGAAGACTCAAGATGAAAAATATGTTAATTCTGCCAAAGTAAACTATAAATTTGTGTAAGTCCAGTAAATAAAACACCATGATTTCTATGAACCAGACATGTGATGTTAAAATTGATGTAGAAAAATTAACAAGTAAGATTAAAACAGAAGAATTATTTTAAAAAGTTAATATGAGAGGACACTGGGCCTGCCAACTAATAAACCATGTTATATAGCACAAGAATTAGATAGGCTGTGTGCTAGCACATGAACAGGTAAATGCTATTTTTAATTATTAAAATTAATCTATGAAATTGCTCAAAACTAAATTTTAAAATAATATGTGCATGGGAAAATTCTTTGCAGCTATGATATCATACACAGAAGCCATAAAAGAAAGGCTCAAAAAATTTTGACTACATAAAAATCAAACATTACTTTCTCCATGGCAAAACATAACAAAAAATAATAATAACCACAGGGCAAATTACAGACCAGGAAATATTTGCAATTCATATCACAAAATGCAAATATCTTAATATATAAAACAACTTTTAGAAACTAACACAGAAAACATCCAGAAACTAAAGAGAAAATGAGAAAATAATAGGCAAAATACATGAAGGAAGTAGAAATGGAAATATAAAAAGTAAAGAAAAAAGAAAAGAAAAAGAAAGGAAGTGAAGAAAGTGAAGGAAAGGAATAAGCTATAATCAGCTTCCATGGAAGATGGAAAAAAAGTCTATTTTCTTAGGTTGTGTTTATAAAGCATGAAATTAAGTTGAAAGTTAGAATAATCTCGTTATTTTGATCAGTTCAATAATAATATTAAGGCTAATAAATAGCATTGTTGGTAGCTGCTTCATGCCAGGTTCTTTTGCCTATTATTCTCATAACAGTAGCGCTAAATGAATACTCTTAGCCATGTCTGCATAGATGAGGAAATTGAGCTCTGAAAACATAACTTCCCTAAGATCACCCAGCAATAACAAAACTGGAACACGAACTCTAGACTATACACCTTAGTTCAACTTCTTTTTGGTACCAGGACCCCATGGTATTATCCACCTCCCACTAAAATAGACCTAGAAACTCTTCAAGAACTGAAAATTCCAGTTGACTAAGGTACCGATACACATAAGAAAAGAAAGGGGATCATGCTTTCATTTTGACCAAAAATATTCAAGACTATCATGCTCTAACTCCTAATACATTGGCGTATAGTTATAAACCTTGGGAAGTAACCAAGAAAATAATAATTACATGTTGCATAATTCCTAACACGTACTGCATTCTTTCTAAGTGCCAGGCATTCTAACTGCTTTGCATTCATCTTCTGACAACATTCCTACGAGGTAGATGTTACTATCAGATCCATTTTAGAGATGAGGAAACAAAGCTTCATTAAGTTAACCAAAGCCGTGAACTCAGAAGCATCAAAACCAGTGCTGGAACCTGGTTTCCCCGATTTTAAAACTCAAGTTTGTGTTTCTTAGTCCATACTATCTCTCTAAACACAAGACGTTAGTAGAAATGAGACGCATACCTACATCCACAGAGAAGGGGCCAACTAAACTCAGCCTTACAGGGCACAGCCAGTGTGAATTAAAGGTATCGTTGGTTGTTTTGCTACTTGCTTCACTGTTGTTAATGAAAAATTTGAGTTTATTATTGCAAATAACTTTAAATTGCCACGTACTAGAGCCTACACTATACAATATTGTTCACTCACAGACACACTGCATCAGTGTACTGGTCTTCACCTATTTTTTACTTTAAACTACTCTGAGTTAAAGAAAACCAACTCCGTATAACCCTGAGACATAAAATCTTACACTGAGCCCAAGATGGAGTTCTATAGATAATCTGCCTTTCAGAAACTTTCTTCATGAGCACATGGTCACCCTGAATAAGCAGTTCACTGTGCACGGCATTTCCTGGTAATAGTGATATCTTAGATATGCAGTGCAGTAGATCAAAGATAGTTGCAAATTATTTTATATATTTTCCATTGAGAAGTGAAATGTTTTACTCCCTTTCAATCTGGGCTGGACCTAATAACTTACTTGGCCTATAGAATATGGCAGAAGGCACTATCTGGGACTTCGGAGACTAAAGTTAAAACAATTCTTATAGCTTGAACCCCATCCTCCCAGAACAGTCACTCTTTGAACCCAGCCAGCATGCTTGCAGGAAGCCCAAGCAGCCTGAGGAGTAGCCCAAGTTGAGAGAAACCAAGGATCCTTGTTGCGCTCCTAGCTGAGATGCAACACTAGCTTGTAAACTGTGTGAGTAAGCCGTCTTGGAAATGAATCCTCCAGCCTGCGATCTTCCAGCTCTGACTGATACTTCCTGGAGAACAGATGAGTTGTCCCTGCAGAGTCCTGCCCATATTACAGATTCTTGAGCAAACAAATTGATTGTTGTTTTAAGTTTGGTGGTGGCTTGTTAAACAGCAATAATTAAGTTAACACATGGATAGTCTATTTCTTTAAAATGTCTAGAAAATTTATTCTGCAGTCTCATCATACTCATTTTCAGGGCTGACATTTACATTTTGAGGGAAGAATTTGTGTGGCCATTCATTTGCTTTCAATTTATTTTGTGTTTTGGCATAAGGACTATATGCTTAAGATAAATGTCTAGGTGGTTTAGCCAAATACAATAAACTCAAATATCACCAGTGTAAAACCATAATTATCTGAATGCTGCCAAGTCTTAACTGTAATTAATCAGCCTGCAGTGGCCTGTAATTTATTGTATTATCTATGAAGGAATAACTGGCTCAGGAGAGTGTGTGTGTTCAGGTGCAGATGTTTTCTTAATTAAAAGAATACAGGTTTTTAAGTATATTTAGTATCTTTCAATTATGAATTAATTTTATCTGTTTGTTAAAGTTTCTTTTTAAAAATCCTGTATTTTGAAACACTGTTAGAAGTGGATTAATGTTCATTTAAATACTTGTAAGGAATCTACTATATTTATTTTGAAATACACAAACATTTAATATTTTGACTAAATATTGTCAGCTTTGTCTTAGTTGGCCTGAACTAATATAGTTTTACTGGAATTCTAAAGTATGCCAGCCTGTTAATTAATGGGAAAAAGAGCTGTTGCCACCCTGTTAAAAACCAAGATATTGGGCCCTGGCTGGTGTAGCTCAGTGGATTGAGCGCGGGCTGGGAACCAAGCGGTCCCAGTTCGATTCCCAGTCAGGGCACATGCCTGGGTTGCAGGCCAGGTCCCCGTGGGGCCATGTGAAATACAACCACACATTGCTGTTTCTCTCCCTCTCTTTCTCCTTCCCCTCTCTCTAAAAATAAATAAATAGCCCCGGCTGGTGTAGCTCAGTGGATTGAGCGCGGGCTGGGAACCAGAGGGACCCGGTTCGATTCCCAGTCGGGGCACATGCCTGGGTTGCGGGCCGGGTCCCCATGAGGGCCATGTGAGAGGCAACCATACATTGCTGTTTCTCTCCCTCTCTTTCTCCCTCCCTTCCCCTCTCTCTAAAAATAAATAAAAATAAAAAAAATAAGAAATCTTAAAAAAAAAAAAAAACAAGATATTGGCCAGGTAATTTACAATTTTGGTTAAACATTTAGGGGGAAAAACATGATCAGCATCACTCAGAAGTATTCAGAATTGTTCTCCACACTCTATTTTATCCATCACAGCACCATCTGAATCCTACTCCACTCAATAGTTTTGTCACATTGAAGTTCATTTGATTACAGCAGACACTGAGATTGCAAAAGCCTGGAAGGGCAGCAGGGCCTGGAATGGAACAGTAGGAAGTGGTAAGCATTGCTTTACCTAACAAAGCTCTTTGTTGCCATGAGGGAGAATAAGTCCTGTGCTGACAGATCTTAGGGTTTTCAAAAGAAGTTGGAAATCCAAGTGAGGTGGGAGGAGGAGAGGATTTCCTCATTTTAACATGTTGGAATTGAACCTTTAAAAATTCAAATAGTGTAGATTCCAAGGAAATATTCCTACCAACCACAAATCTGTAATCTCTGAACTACAGGTAAAAAGGGTGAGAAAAATAAGAGGTGATAACTGAAGTGCTATTTTCTCATACCTATATAGGAAGAATGGTTCAGAGAATTTGGCTCCTCTTAATTTAAATTTATTTTCTATTTTAAAAACAATAGATGATATAAAAATATATCTTCATTTTCCTGAGTTGTTGTATTAACTCTTGATCCTGGAATGTGTAAATTTGAGGAACAATGATGATCGACCACATATACTGGATTTCCCTGACTAGCCCTAATTTTAAATATTAGGTACCAAAGTGTTCATCAAACTATCATAGAACTGATAGTACTTTTCTAGTCAAACTTTATCTCTCGGACTTCACAGGAAGTGACACACAAACCTTTGCTAGACAATGCATCATAAAGCTTGGTCACCATTATTATTCTCTAGATATGGTGTAACTGGGCCTTCAGAAGTTGCCCAAGAAAAGGCTCTGTACAAATCACAATTATTCTGTTAACTACAAGTTATACTTGATTGTTCTTTCTCTGTCACATGGGGCTTAACCATTTGAAAGTCAACAATCTTCAAGAAGCTGATAAACACTTTTTATAGAAAAATAATTGTATTCATAATCATAAAACTTTCCATGTAGAGAGTTCATATATTCTCTGACTTTCTCAGATCCCAGGTTAAGAACCTCAGTTGTGGAATGCCTTTACTAATTAGGCTACATCTGATCTTACAACCTAACCAGAAAAACCAGCACATCAACCTCTCCAGAGGAGATAGGATAAGGTATTCATAAATTGATTCATCAACAAGAAAAAACCACACGAAACCCAAAGTGGCTCAGGCAATAAGTACATGTGTTATTCATTTATTTAAAAACTTATATTAGAACTTTGTATTCTACTCTAAAATATATTTCTATTTTTTACCATAAAAGTACTTTATGTCCTATCCCTTAAAACTTTAAGTAAAAATGAACTCCCAGAAAGATATTTCTGTCCTGGTAGACTTTTCATACCCCAGAACCCCTCAGGATTTCCCAGGAAACCACTTAAGGAAGTATGATATTAGGCAGACCACTCACTTTGACATCAGATACGACTGGGCTTAAGACCCAGCTCTGCCCCTTATTAGCTGTGTCACATCGAGCAGGTAACCTCATATCTCTGATCTGTATCTCACAGGCTATGATGAAGATGAAGTGAGGCAGCATATGTAAGACTCCCAACAACTATCAGATGTATAGTAGATATTCAATAAATGATAGCTGTTTCCTACTAATATTAGCCTGCAACCATTTCTTTCTCTGCTGTTGTAATAGTGTGCATGCAGTACAATGTCTGCCATGTAGTAGGGGCTCAATAAATGATAGTCTTAAACCCTCAACTTCTTTCAGCCAGTGGTGGCTTTTCAGTTCTTACTTTGCTTGGCCTTCCAGCAGTATATGACACAATCAATCACTCCCTCCCTCCTCCTGAAAGCACTTTCTTCTCTTAGATTCCAGAATATGACAGTTCTATATCATTAGCTGTTCCTTTGCAGCTTCTATTCCTGGTTCCTCCTTATCTCCTGGCCTTTAAACAATGGAGTGACCCAAGGCTCAGTCCTTGTATTCTTTTTCTTTTCTAACTGCATATCTACCATGATCATCTGACTTGTCTCATCTCTCTATGTATATGTCATTTCCAACTGCCTGCTTGATACTTGCACTTGGATAATCAAAAGCCATCTCCAATTTTACATGTCTAAAACTGAACTCCTGATACTCGATTATTCTGTCCCCAAACCTTCTCTCCTTATAGTTTTTCCCATCATAGTAAATGACAACTTTATACTTCCAGGGGCTAAAACTTCGGCGTCATCATGACTTCTCTCTTTCAGTCTACATTCAATCAGTTAGAAAATTCATAATCCTACTTTTACAATGTATCCAGAATCTGACTGACTACTCCTCACTTTCCTCACAGCAACCACTTGGGCCTCAGCCACCATGATCTCTCACTGGATTGTTTCAGGAATCTCCTCTCTTCTCTCTGTGTCCCAGTTGTCTCCCGCTGCATACCAAACCATTCCAACACACAGTGGCATCAAACAACAATCATTTTATTATGCTCATGTATTCTGCTGGTCAGAAATTCAGAAACAGACATAGAAGTTCAGAAACTTCTGAAGAGCAGTGGGGACTGCTCTTCCCTATTCCATGATATCTGGGGTCTGAGCTAGGATGAACCAGTTGGCTGGGCCCAAAATGGCTGGGTCAGGAGGCTCTGCCCCCGTCGATGGCTTCCCCAGTCCATACCTGGCATCCATACCTGGGGTGGCTGGCAAGCAAGACAAGCTGGGACTATGGACTAAATTGCCACATGCATCCTCTCCAGCAATCGGGACTTGACGGGAATTTTCTAGGAAATGAAGTAGAAGTCTCATGGCCCTGTATAACCTAGCCTCAAAAGATAGCTTCACTTCCACCCCACTTTATAGGTTGAAGTCATCACAAACAAGCCCACTAGATTCAAGGGGAAGGGACCATCCCACCTCTCAATGAGAAGAGTATCAAAAAGTGAACACACACATTTTTAAACCACCATACCCTTCTTCCACCCCTGTGGTCCCCTCCACCACACCAGCAAAACTGCAAGACAACTTCGAAATGATCTTGTGAAATAAAATGTCACTCTTCTGCCCAAATCTTTCCTGTGGCTTCCATTTCATTCGAAGCAAAAGCCAAAATTTACAAGGGCCACAAGACCCCGTGGCTTGGTCCTCTCCTACCTATCTCCTGCTCTTTTTTGCAGTGCTCAATATATTCCAGTCACACTGATACAAGCGCCATACATACATACATCCACCTGGGGTCATTGGCACTTCCTCTCCCATTTATACTTCCCAGGTATCCAGGTGCCTGTGCCCTTCCTCCCTTTGAGTCCTTACTCAAATATTATCTTCTCTATTAAAGTAATCTTAATCCTATCTAAAATGGCACCTCACTTCCTGCCTCCCTTTCATGCTTGTTTTCTTTAGCACTTAAGAACTTTACCATCTACAAACACACACACACACATTTATTTCCTATCTGTTATCTGCCTAGCATGTGAGCTCCACATTAGCAAGGATTTCTATGTTATCCCCGGCTGCAACCCCAACATCTAGGCCAGAGGCTGTATTTAGTCAGTGCTCAGTCATATTTGTGGAATGAATAAAACCATGTGTTTTTATTCATCTATTGCTTGTGACAACTCTCATTTCAGATTGTTTGGTTTGTTATTCAAATTGCTATTTGCTATCTACAAGCCTAGTTCTTTAAAAGACAGAAAGGCCCCACACATGATACACAGGCTTCTTTGTAGATTTCATAGTATATAACCTCTTATAAATTACAGGTTTCCTAAACTTTGTTAGGGAACAGAGTCCTTTAAAAAGAACTGCCCTCTTTTTAAAAATCATTAAAGCACTAGATTATTTTGTGTGATCAGTAGCTACGTGCTGTTCTCTGTCTGACTTACTTCATTTAGCATAATGCCCTCTGGGTCCATGCATGTTGTTGCAAATGTCAATTTTTCATTCTATTTTAGGGCCACATAATATTTCCTTGTATATATGTACCAAATCTTCTTATCCACTCATCTGTCAATAGACACCTGGGTTGCTTCCATACCTTGTCTATGGTAAATAATGCCGGAATGAAAATAGGGGTGCATAATTTTTTTTAGTTAGTGTTGTGTTTTCTTTGGATAAATACCCAGAAGTAAAATTGTTGGTTAATATGGTAGTTCCAGTTTTAATGTTTTGCAAAATCTCAATGCTGTTTTCAATACTGGAAACAGTATTGAAGCTCATTTGGAGTCCAGCAACAGTGCATAATTTATACTGATATCATGTATACTCCAAGCCTGGTGTCAAGGAACATGCTTTAAGCAAGTGAAACTTTTTGAAGAAAATGAAAATAGACACTAAGTATTATTGATTAATCCCGATGATTCTGTTACCTCTTATCAGGAGATGAAATATGCCTGGATTAGAGAGAAAATGACTAATATCTCAGGGTATACAGGCCTGTCATCTGGTTTTAATAAAATTCTTCATTCTCAGGCTTGAATGTCCAAGAAAAGTCAGTACAATCTGCTTTGCCACCAATGACCCTGTACATGAGATGATGTTTAAAATTTCATATAACAAACTTTTTCATCACACTACATGTTAAAAACTTTACAAATACTAACTTACTTGATCTTCACACTATCCTTATGTGTTTGATACTGTTATTATCCCCATTTTTTTAGATGAGGCAACTGATTATAAAAAGTTAGATAAATTTTCTTTCCTAAGATTAAACCTTTAGTTAGTACTGCAGGCTGGCCCCAGGGTCCGCATTTTTATCACTAGACAAAAATTGCCTCTCCTCAAATATCTTATTGTGAATATTTGCAAACTTACAGAAAAATTAAGAGAGTTCTACAATGAATACTCATATACCTACCGCCTGAATTCTATAGTTAGATTCTAACTATAAATTCTACATTTTACTATATTTGTTTTATCTCATGTGTATCCATCTATCTATCCCTCCTTCCATCCATCAATTCATGTGCTTTATGCATTTCAAAGGAAGTTGTGGAATCAGTGCACTTCACCCCTAAACTCTTCCACATACATATCGTTAACTAGACTTCAATTTTTGTTTATAGTTTCTTTTCTCTTTCTTTGAGGCAAAATTTACATATAATGACATGTACAAATCTTAAGTATACTATTCAATGAATTTTGACCTGCACTACCTTTTGATTATTCTTATTGGAAAGGGGCTCATAATACAGTTTTGACTGCAGAAAGACATTACAAAACTGTTTGCTTAATGTTGGAGAATTTAATCTCTGGATAAAAGCACTGAGTAATATGTAAATTAGCATCAAATGAGGGAAAGGAAGGGCTCAAGGGAAGGCTGACTCACCAGAGAAGTTTCCTGTTGTACACATTTAATTTCAAAGTGATCAAGGGCCATTTTCCTTTCTGGTCTTTAGTATAATCCAGTTAGCAGTAAGGGAACTTGGCTTAGAAATTCTTACAACTTCACTCCAACCCCTGTCTTCTTGCACATAGAGAAATAAAACTCAGCAAACCTAAGCGGCTTCCTCCAAAGTCACACCAATGTAATACTCCTTTAGCCTCTTGTCCCCAGTCCCAAGGCTCTCTCTGGCAAGGAGCATTTTTGTGAAAATTCTAAGCTTTTTTTTTTTTTTTACTTTATTGTTGTTCAATTACAGTTGTCTGCATACTCTCCCCTCCCCTCCCCCTCCAATCCCACCTCCCTTCCCTGCCTCCCTCCCCCGCCTTGGTTCTGTCCATGTGTCCCCTATAATGGTTCCTGTAAAACCTTCACCCCATTGTCCCCTCCCTCCTCCCCCTGGCTATTGTTAGATTGTTCTTAATTTCAATGTCTCTGGTTAAGTTTTGCTTGCTTTTTGCTTTTGTTGATTATGTTCCAGTTAAAGATGAGATCATATGGTATTTGTCCCTCACCGCCTGGCTTACTTCACTCAGCGTAAGCTTTTAAAGCAAACAGCCAGGGACTGTATAAACTCAACATGGTATCTTCTATTGCAAATTCTTTAGTCTTGATTTCAAAATTGATATTGCAAAATTGCATTTGTTTCATGTGAGAACTAAAGGCATCTTCTTTCCTGTTTCCCAAAATAAGAGCCCATATGTAAAAAACTTCCTTTTTTGCATCTCCTAGGACACCATGTCAGAGAAATCAATATTAATTAAAGTAATGATTGCTACTACACATGGAAAACTACCATGTGTTTGTGCTTTTTGAAATATGATTGTTAGTCAATAATAGGCTTTCAAATTTCACACATAAGGATCTGAGCTTTAAAGAGGTCAGTCACCCACATGACTGAAAACTAGTGGAAACAGGATTTTCTCCTTCTCTTAGTATCATACAATCTGTTGCCACTTCTCACAGTCCTATTGCCCTAATAAACTAAATCATCACATAGAAATTGGGGATAGGGCTTCCCCATGGCAGTGCCTAGGTTTGAATTCCAGCTTTACATTGGTAGCTCTGGGACCTTGGGTAAGTGATATAATGTCTCTGTGCCTCAGCTCCCCTTTTGGAAGGTGAGGATAATAGTAGTGCCTACCCAATAGAATTGCTGTAAGTGACCTGTGATAGTGCATCTGAAGACTTAGGAGAGTGCCAGTGACCAAAAGAAATTCTCCATAAATGTGAGCTCTTGTTAATGCTGGCCCTTGCAGCAATCTGCCTATTTCTATCCCTAGCCTTTCTTTGATGAACCTGTGCCAGAAAACGAAGAGAAGATGTATATTGGAATGCATATTGTCACAGCCTTTAATACAGTGTCAGAAATACCTGAGTAAAAGACCAACAAGTCTTGAGATGAAAACGAACTGAATATTAGAGAATAATAATAGGGAGAGGTGAAGGCTCACTATTAAGGTGGTGCAGCTATGAAATCATGATGACAGTAGCAGATCCTGTTGGTGCCATCTTTACTTCATCTTTCAGCTCTTACCATTTCTTTCTTTTTTAAAGATTTTTTTATTATTTTTAGAGAGAGGGGGAGGGAAGGAGAAAGAGAGGAAGAGAAACATCAATGTGTGGTTGCCTCTCACACACCCACTACTGGGGACCTGGCCTGCAACTCAGGTGTGTGCCCTGACTGGGAATCAAACCAGCAACCCTTTGGTTCGCAGGCCAGCACTCAATCCACTGAGCCACATCAGCCAGGGTCAGCTCTTACCATTTCTGTGTATAAAGTATTATTTCCAAAGACCAGCTCTCATGTTCTTTGCCCAAGGACATTCTCTGGGCCCTTGAAGCCTGTTCTGACCTAGTGTGCACCAAGCTAGAAGTACCAGAGAATTAACACCTCCAAGATTTGCCCTCAACCATCGACTGATTGGAGCAGAGCAATAAATACCCACACCCACTCACCCTTCAGGTGGGTAACTCTGAGCATGGTCTACACTGTTTCGCAGAGTCCCCACCAGAAGTGAGCTCCAACTGCCCACAGTAGTAAATGGGTGATAGCACAGCATGCACTGGTTTCATATCCTTTTCCGTCTCTCCTCTACCAGTGCTCACCTTCTAAATAAACAACTGGCATTTGAATCCTTTACTCTGGGTCTACTTCCAGGGAACCTAAAATTAAGAAAATAAATTATTTTAAATTTAAACAATTATTAGCCCCTTTAATTTTCAGCATAAACTACAAAGATCCTTCTATCTGTACAATGATCCTTATATCCAGGATCTCATTGGACCCCCACAGCATTGCTGTGAAGTAGACAGAACAACTGCTATTTACCCATTTCAGGGATGAAAAAACCAGGACTAAGAAAAATAATGATACCAAAGCCACGTGGATGATGGGGACAGAACAGGAAAACATTCCCAGAAATTCTGACTCTTATGTTCAAAAGCGTCTCAAAAAACTGGCTGCACTAGACACCTCTCAAGCCCTTATTCAGTGCGTGCAACTCCATCAGCTGCTCCTTGCAAGAACAGGCAGAGGTGAAAAAAATCAGGACCTCTGACTTCAGTAGTTCAATTTACAGCAAGGAAAAAAAAATGCTATTTTGGTTACTGCACTTGTCCAGAAGAACAGCTTTGGTGATCAGTGTTACTAAAAAAAATTTTAATCCATGAGATTCTGAAAGCCTGGAAAACTATTAATTTCTACCTTAGTCTTCCATAGCCATGTGACAAAGTGATTTTTACATGACACAAATTTTCTATAAATCATTGTTTAAAAATCGTTTGCCTTTGTTCTTCATATGCTATAAAGCATAAGTATTTCTGAGAATCACCTTTCTGTAAGGCCTTGATCAGCTTCAACTCTGTTTTCAAACATAGAACATCATAAATGCTTGCTTTCAGACCCAGTGGGGAACATAGTCAATTCACTAATTGGTTACTTTGCTGAGCTTGCCAGAGGCAATGACATTGATGACATGATAAGGGACCCCTGGCTTCTTGCAGCTTGCTGTTTGTCAGTCACTTAATCCCATAGTTAGTCCTAAAGAAACTAGGCTCCAAATCTTCTGAAACACCTGAATAATAATGGCAGAACTGATCTCAGGTCTCAGAGAAGCATTTTATCTCATTTTCTAGATCTTAGTGGCACATTTATCAAGAGGCAACTGAGAGCCAAATAAGTGCCATCGCTTGCCCAAGATCTCAAAATGAGATAGGCAAGACAGACAGACCTCTGTCAACCACGGTTTCTAGCGCTTCTACAGAGCACCACCTTTCACAGCATGGAACCAAAACAGCTAAAGGGGCCGTTGACGCTAACATGTTTTGCCAAACCTTACAAATAATTTAAGACACCTAGGAAAATCTCACAACCGATGTACCCCATGAGTTCCTTTGTTAGTTTATGAAAGAGAGACGTGTTTTCTCTAAGGGGCCACGCTTCCCCTTGGTCATTCTTAGCAAGACTGCTGAATCAGGTACCTATAAACTGAAAAATAGAAGTGCTCCACATGGTGACCAAAGAAAATTATTCAAAAACTGAAATAAGTAGGTTGCAAACATCAGTTTTCTTTTGTTAAATGTAGCATTAATCATCACACCAATCAGATGACTCATGTCTTGTACCCATCCGTTACTTAGGGGTCAGAACTATAGTGGCTTAATTAATTAATTAATTAAAAAAATGTCTGGATCCACTAAGGTGGTTGATTCAAAACTATAGGTAAAAACAAGTCAAGAGTAGCATTGCTCTTGAAGAAGTTACTTTTTTTCTAGATTATGTGCCAGATGATAATACAAGTTAATCTGATAATTATGACCATGACCATGAATGTTTTCAGTTTTTTTTGGAAGCAAAGAAATAAGTTGTTGTGATATAATATTCTTGATGACTTGGTTGTTTAGAGACAAGATGCTTATTTTTCCAAGGAGCAAAAAGCTTTTTGTAGAAAATAAAATGCCATGTTCTGCCTTCCATGAAAACAAAAGATTTCAGCCAGGAAATATGAATACATTCAGTTAAGCATTATTTCTTTATGGATACATTCTATCTTAGATAAACCAAGGTATGGGCTCCTAGACTGCCCATGACATGCATAAAGGTGTGTTTTTATAGGGTAGCAGGCAGAGAAGCAAGAATAATAGGTATACAAAATCCTGAAGGACACAAAAAGGGAGCAACAACTGAATGCTTAGCCATTTTCTTTCTGAGTAGGAAAGCTTTCTGCTTCTTCATGTTGCTGAATGGCTGGCAACTGTTTGGTCTAGCTTTAGGGAAGAGAAGTTTTGGGTGGAGTTCAGGATCATTGAGGCTCAAGAAGAAATTGTTTCAATTTGACTCAAAGAAAAAATTATTGTTTGTATTCCAAGTTCAATCCACTAAGTTCAGCCAAGTGACTGTCAGAACCCCATTTCGTGTGCTTCCAGGAGCCCCACCTTGTTATAACTCACCTGTGAGTCACTGGGGAAGGAGTGCCACAGTGCACACCTCGTTGTGATGTCAAAGCACGTCTGTCTTTTGTTCACTCGTGCCATTTAGAAGACACTTGTGATTTTTGCTGGTAGGTTCAAAATTCCAAAATCAGCTGAACAAGTGTTTGCTTCATCAAATCCTCTTCTTCAATGGTAGAGACTTTAAAATCACCAACCACACAACCATGAATCACTGTGCATCATTGAATGTGGGGGCTCCTGGAGACACTGTCTTCACGTAGCCCTGCAAGAGCCCTTTTGAAAACATACATCTGATCAGAAATTTTAAGCAACCACTTTCTTAAAACTCATCAATGGCTTCCCTTATTAGAATCAGGGCTGCAATTCTAAACTTGGCTTAGGAACTCTGCATAACCTCCCAGCCTATTCAATCATTCACCAAACATTTAATCGATACCTACTTCACATCAGATGCCATCCCAGACACTGGAGCACTAGCAATAGACAACACAGATGGAGTTCTTCTCTTGGAACTGACATTTGGCCATACCTGCCCCTTTACTATCCTGGCCATACAACCTCATCCTCTTCACGCAGATTTTCAGGCTCGTCCTGCTGCTAGAAACACTCTGCCTGGTAACACCCCACCATTATTCCATTCTTATTTTAAATACCATCTACTCTAGGGAGGCCTTTGTCTTTTCCTGAATTAGGTCAAAGCCCTATCCACTCCACAGCAATCTTACTTATTCCTCACCTTCTTTTTTGTAAGTATTTGTTCTGCATCTGTATTTCTGTCTAGACCAAGGACTGGCAAACTTCTTCTGTAAAGGACTGGATAGTAAATATTTGTATCTCTGTGGACTATATATACAACCTCTGTAACAACTACTCAATTCTGCCATTATAGTGTGAAAGCAGCCATAGACAATACATAAACAAGTGGGTGTAATTGTGTTCCAATAAAACTATTTGCAAAAGTAGGTGGTAAGCAAGATCTGGTCTGTGCACCACAATTTGCCAACTTCAGACAACAGAAACTCCTGTGATAATGGAAAGGCTGTATATCTGTCTCCTCCAGTGATGCAGCCATCAGCCATATATGGTTATTGAGCACTTGAAATGTGGCTAGGGCAACTGAGGATCTAAGTCTCTCAATTGTTTGATTTTAATTATTTAAGTTTAACTATAAATGCCACGTGTGGCTAGTGAGTAGTGTATTGAACAGCATACATATAGACCATGAGTGTTGTGAGGACAAGAACTGGGTCCCTTTTAGTTATCACTGTGTCACCTGGACCTAGTACAGCAGCTAGCACAGAGTAAGTGCTCACAATGTGTTTGTTTAATGAACAAATGTATAACTATGAAGTGACTTATCAAACTTATGGGTTTTTACCACTGCTATATACTTAATTAGATGTTGCCACTTGATACTTCATGCTCTCTAGGACCCAAATGTTATATATTTTAAAATATGTTTATTGACCTTAGAGGGAGAGGAAGAAAAAAGAGAGAGAGAGAGAAGCATCCATCAGTTGCCTCCCATACACACCCCAACCCATGTGCCCTGACTAAGGATCAAACCAGCAACCTTTTGTTGTGTGGGATGACGCGCCAACTGAGCAACCTGGCCAGGGTCAAAATGTGATATTTTTGTATGCATACTTTATCTCCCCATCATCCCATGAACCAGATCCATGAGGATGGGAGCTGTAACAGACTCTACCTGAATGCTATTTCTGGTGCCCGGCAGAGGTACAGGTGCATGGTAGTCAGCCTTCCCACAGAGTGTTTGCTACTACCAGTATCCACCTGGAAAAGAGAAAGACTCAGCCTGGTGTCTATTTTATTTCTGAAATATGTTCCGTCATGTCTCAGGGATCTAACTTCAAGCTTTTCTGCTTTAACTCTGGTGTTCATGAGGTGAGAAATTCAACTTAGTCCTGCCTTTTCCTGTTTTACAACCTTAGGGAAGTTGCTTAATGCCTTGTGTCTCTTTTATTAAGTGAAGATAATTCTAATTCTATTACAGCTATTCAACACCTACCTCTAAGGAGTATTATGTAAATAAATAAGATCATGGCCACGAAAGCTTTGAACACTGTTTTCACATGACACATTATAACTGATCAAGAAGATAGTAAGATGTAGTTATTCTCAGTGATATTAAACCACTGGTACATTGTTTTCTCTGATTTATCAGGATAACTTAATAAAAGCTCTGTGTTCCTCAAGTGAGTCATCCAGTTGCAAGTAAGATCAGAAGAATTCGATCATTGCAGGGCGATGAGACAGCCACTTTGTTCCAAAGTTGAATTGTGTTCCGTTGATTTTAGAGCCTCTACCCCAGCTGTCATCCCAGGTAGGATCCTAGGATCCTACAGATCTTTCTACCTTGCATTCCTCCAGCAGTTCCGATGAGGGGGCATCCCAATGAAAGTTACACCTTTCTTTCACTGCTCTCTGAGAAAGATAGTCTGGCTGATGCTCCATAGAAAGACTATTTCATTCCAGTGGGCTTTATACATCTTATCTCCAAGTAGGTAACACATGAGGTCCAGACAGAGGTCCATGAAATGCCCTGTTCTTCTTGTTTTATGCCACTAACAAATGCCTATGTTGGTTCTCTTTTCCTAGAAAAGCCCTTACCTCCTTTCCCAACTTTTCTCAATCTTGGCGCTCTCTCTCTCTGTGTCTATCCTTCCCTTCCTCCCCCTCCCTCCCTCCCTCTCATTCACTCATTGGCACTCTGCTGAGGGCTCTATTTAGAGCCCTTTGAGCAATCCTGTCCTTTCTGTGAATCTTTCACTTCTCAACCTGGGTGTGTCCTTTGGAAAGCTGTGGCTCTCTCTTCATGGGCTGCTGTGATATATCAGCTAACTTTTCAGGTGGTGAAGAGATTCAAGACAACTGGAAACCAGCGTAACCTCTCAACAATGGAACTTGTTTACCAATGGGAAAAAAAGATTGGAGTAGCTAATATATAAAGAAGTGGTCCCATCTACATTTCCATGTTTATAATATATCTCTTTATCTTTGCCTTCTGAGGTCACTAAAGCCTATATCTTGTAATATACTTCTTTGTTTCTCATCATGCACTGCCTAACATGCAGAACAACTTGATAAATCAAGAATTGAAACTTTGACTCCCTCAGATACAAATTTGAATTGTGGTCTTCCCAGACGTGTCCTGATACATGATTCCTTTGGAAGGTAAAAATATTCTCAGACTTCTTTCAAATGCTTCTAAGCAAAGATTAGAAGTAAAAGTATTTTAACAAAATACCTGTAGTGTGTATTAATGAAGGTAATACTAGATGTCATAATAAGGCACCAAGTAGAAGCTTATTTCTCACTCATATGAAGTCTAATTGGCAGTGATAGAGAGTTAAGAGGGGGATGGCAAGGGCTCTGCTCCAGGCAGTTATTCAGGGAACCAGACTAACAGAAAACTCTGTAATCCTTACATGTGGCTCCTAAGGTTACCTTGGCCATCAGCCCTCAGATGGCAACAGAGGAAAAGGAGAAAGAGATGGATCATGAGAAAAGCTCTTATGGGCCAGGCATAGTAGTGGCACATTTTGCTTCCACCCGTTTCACATGGGTAGAACTCAGTCATGTGGCCACATTTGTCTGCCAGGATTTGGGGAAATGTAGTCCAGCTGAGGGGAAGGGAAAAGGAAAATGGGTTTGACAGACAGCCAGTCTTTTCCACACTGGGCAACAGGGTTAAAATATTTGAAATATTTGAAAGGCCTGAATGACAGATAATGAAAGCTATTATTTTTGCAAGTGATCCTTTATTCTCTGTCCTATTATCAAATTATTCGTCTTTTCAAAATATTATTGTAATACCATGTGATGAATGTAATGATAGTGGTATGCAGTGAGAACATCTAGCCTGGACTTTTTTAGAACATAAAACCAGAGCTGGGTCTTAAACAGTGGATGTTAAGCGGGCAAGTAATGTATTAATATGTATGTGGAGTAGAGAAGGAGAGGTGGCAGCAGAGGAGAGTCAGCAAAACAGCAAAACGAGTGAAAACTGAAGAAATTATGGAAGTGGCAGTATGAGTAAAGGTTTGAGGGTGATAAAAATCACGGTGTAAAATTGTTACAGAACGGACCTGTGGGGGGAGATAAGAGATTGTTACTGAATGGACTCCCCTCCCCCAGGGTCCCTCTGTACTAGATTCACCTTGCCTGCTGCCCTTGGGAATTATGGCTCTCAATGCCAGAGTTTGGTGAAAAGGAAAGGAACTATTTATTCAAAAGTTATACAGACTTAGAGTAATGACTTAATGTCTTCATTAAAATCCCAAAGTCCCTTAAAACATCCACAAACACACACAGTCCTTCCTTCTCCCTTTGCCCTGGCAGGCCAGTCACAGAACATGCCAATCAGAAGCACCATCCTCCAGAAGGAAAAAGCAGAAGTCTGCAGTTCACTTCTCCTGGTTCTTCTCAGTCATATATGCTTAGCTGGCAGGCTTCCCACCATTCCCAGCACCACCAGCTGTGTAGCCACGATCTACAGTTCTTATCCAAACCCATGTGGCACCTTCTCATAGCCCACCAGCAAGAGCATTTTCACCTCTTTCCTTCCCACAATGTCTCTCCTGCATTCTTCCAAACTGCTAAGAGAGAGCTCTGCATGGCTGCTACATCTAGCTTTCCTGCTTCCTAAGTCGCGTGGTTATGGGACCCCCACAATTGTGTGGTTCGCCCCCCTACAACTACATGGTTTGCCCTGCATAGCTGCCACACCTAGTATTAAATCCTGGCACAAATCTTCCTCTGCATCCCCATTTCCAACTCTTCCCACAGTCGGCTATACCTGCCAACATTCCCTTATTTTTCCAGCTTTTCTAGGCTGCCATAGTAAGTCCAGGCAGGTATGGCCCTGTTGCATGGAGCAACCATCTCCAAGCTCTCACACAGGCATTGTAACCAGGGGAACTTGCCTCCCAGTTAGTCAGAAGTCACTCTCATGTCCCTTGCTCAAAGCAAGGCCACAGCTACTTACCATATCTATGAAGCTTGCTAGCTGTTCTAGATATGTAAAATAACCATTTTTACATATCAGGTATGAAGCTGGCCAATGGTTGATATGCAAGATAACTCCCAATGGCCCTGCTCCTTGTGTCCTATCACCCAGTTCAGACTTGTGGGGATGAGGATAGCCTATATTTTATAATTCCTCGACATCCCAAGTTCTGGACCCTATTACAAAACCCTCTTTGAGGGGGGCCTGGCTGTACCTTGTTACAAAATAAAAGCAGTTTGATATTGCTTAAGCAACAAATAGAAGACAGGAAATCAGAGGACTTCAGACAGCATTGTCTCCTATGCTAAAAAACTTAACTTTATGCTAAAACCAACACTTCCGAATAGGGATTTGTCATGGATTAGGTAAATATGTATAAAAGGTAATAAATGCATTTGATACATGTGCTGCGTTTCCCAAAGTTAAGTGAATTTTCACTTCAGTATTTTAGTAATAGTCAATAAGCTGAGTCAATCAGCAAATACTTATTTAGTACCTACCATGTGTACTTTTTGTTGATGAGCATCTCTAGGGAGCACTCTAGCAACTGCAGATTTGGGGAAGGGGGATGGAGTAAAGAGACCATCCAGGAGGTGATTACAGTGGCCCAGGAGAAAGGCTGATGAGCATCTACCTAGATGCTCTCAGTTCTATCTGGGGGATCTTTCTCTCTATACATTTCTGCTGCCCGTGTCCTTCCAGCCTCATACTTCCAGCCTTTGGTCAACTGACCTCTTATTCATGAAAGCTTTGTACGGCTTCCAGCCACTGGTAAACGCATCTCCTCCCAGTCCCACAGCAGCATAGCTGTCTCTCTGGCACCATTCGCAGCCTGTAGTCTGTCTGTAAGAACACCCCGTCTCTGACGGAGCATTTGCAAACACAGACACTCGGTAAAGCTTGGCTTACTGTTGAAATAGGACTAAAATAACAATGAAAACTATTTTAGATGGACAGTGCTAGAGTTTTAAGGCAACGTGAAAAAGATAAATTTTAATTGAAGTTTTCATGTATTAGTATATCTCAGCAACCTGAACAACTCAAGTTGACTGATCATGAGAGCTCATAGACAGGAGGTTTCCAGCTGGAATGCATCGTGTAGAACATCATATTCCAGGGTCTGCCTATACGTTAATATTAATTATACCAGGGGTGGAATTAATGTTTCATAAAGCATTTCTAAATACATGACATAAGGCTGTGGTTAAAATACTCATACTTTAAAACCCCCAGACAACTTGAAGACATTGAGTACTCTTCCAATAAGGAAGAACTGTATGCTCTCACCATTCTTGTATCACCTCACTTTCATAAGCTTTGACGTTGCTTTACTTGTACAACTTCAACCATAGATAATAACATTCCAAAGTATTTTAGAAGAGAAATAAATGGCAACTCAAACATTTTAGCGTAAAAGTGGAGAATTCTACTGAGGAAAGAGCTGCTTTACATTTTACCTACCTTTAAGAAGAATAATTTTGCCCTGGCTGGTGTAGCTCAGTGGATTGAGCATGGGCTGGGAACCAGTGGGTCCCGGTTCGATTCCCAGTCAGGGCACATGCCTGGGTTGCAGGCCAGGTCACCAGTGAGGGCCGTGTGAGAGGCAACCATACATTGCTGTTTCTCCCTTGCTTTCTCCCTCCCTTCTCCTCTCTCTAAAAATAAATAAATAAAATCTTTAAAAAAAAAAAGAAGAAGAATTTATGTGTGTGTTCATGTGCTTTTTGGACACATATTTATTCAGATTCTTTGCCCATTTTTTGATTGAGTTATTTGTCTTTTTATTATTGAACTACAAGTGTTCATTATGTATTCTGAATACTAAACTCTTATCAGATATATGATTTGCAAATATTTTCTCCAGTACTGTGAATTCTCTTGTCACTTTCTTTTTTTTTTAAATTATTTTATTGTTGTTCGATTACAGTTGTCCGCATTTACCCTCCCCCCACCCCACCCCAGGCAAACCCCCCTCCCTTCCTTGCTTCCCCCCCCCCTTGGTTCTGTCCATGTGTCCTTTATAGCAGTTCCTGAATACCCTTGTCCCCCTTCTCCCCTTCCCCTTCCCCTCTGGTTACTGCCAGAATGTTCTAAACTTCAATGTCTCTGGTTCTATTTTGTTTCTCTGGTTGTATTTTGCTTGCTTACCTCAGAAGCGTCTTGGCTGTGGCCAATCTGAATCTCCCGGTAGCTGATCTGGCCTTGGTGCCTTCGCTCCTGAGTCCTCATACGAGACTTTTTAACATTTCATATAGTAAAGGCTGCATGATGATGTACTCCTTGAACTTGACCTTATCTGAGAAGCACTTTATCTGTCCTTCCATTCTAAATGAAAGTTTTGCTGGATAGATTATTCTTGGTTGTAGTCCCTTGCTCTTCATGATTTGAAATATCTCTCTCCAGCCCCTTCTTGCTTGGAAGGTCTCCTTTGAGAAATCCGCTGACAGTCTTATGGGGATTCCTTTGTAGGTAACTGTCTCTTTTTCTCTTGCTGGTGTTAAGATTCTTTCCTTATTCTTGACCTTGGGTAATGTAATTATGATGTGCCTTGGTGTGTTCCTCTTTGGGTCCCGCTTCTTTGGGGTTCTCTGAGCTTCTTGGACTTCCAGGAAGCCTATTTCCTTTGCCAGATCTGGGAAGTTTTCCTTCATTATCTGTTCAATTTCTTGGTGTTCCTCTTGTCCTTCTGGCACCCCTATGATCCGGATATTGGGTCTTTTATAAATGTCTCTGAGGTTTCTGAGTCACTCCTCATTTTTTTGAATTCTTGTTTCTTCCTTCTGGTCCATCCCATTGGTTTGAGATCCAACCTCCTTTTTTTCCCTATTGGTTCCCTGTAAATCTTCCTCCATTATCCTTAT
>PVJI01010798.1:0-58891 GCA_004026765.1 Micronycteris hirsuta | reverse complement strand
GGGCTGAGGAAATAATATCCTAGAAAATGAATAAGAAATAAATATCCTCAGATTAATGCTATATAAATACATTTGCTATAGGTATCATTAAATATTGATTGTACGCACATGTACAGGTCAAATTACCTTTAAATATTAAATTTCTTTCCGGCGGTGGGGAATTCCAGCTCTAGTCGGTGTTTCTAAGGAGCCTGGACGGCACTCGTGGGTGATTATCTGCCGGCGAGTTCAGCGGCTGGCGAACTGGGACCCTGAGGTTAGAAGGGACTTAAGTCACAACAATGTGAAATGGCCTCAAGTGTCTAGTGTCTGGGCTCGAAATCGCAAGTGGAACTTAAAAAAGATGTATTAAACACATAAGTATGTCGCACATACTTTAAAGAACGAAATGGATTGTTTGGGGCCGCCTGCATGTTATGCCTGAGGCGCGTTACCCAGATCTCATTGAATACGACCAGACCGCTGCAGTAGGCAGCAGCCTCCTTCTGCACAACGCGAGAAGGATTCAGAGAGAGGCCGGTTACCATAGGACATGGCAGAAGCAGGGTGGAAACCTGGTTTGGCGGAGCCCAGCAGTTCACCTGTGTCCCTGGTATTGTCAGTTGTCCCGGGGGGCGCTAGAGGTCACGGCGATCCGAAAGCATTCATAGCGTGGACCCAAGAGGGCGTCCAATAACTTTCCCATCATGCACTGCAGTGGGGAAACGCTCCAGACTCGGGTCTGCAAGATTCTTGGTCTGCGTTCTGCTCTGCATGCACTCACGTATTTCCCAGCCCTCTGATTTTTTTTTATTTTTTTCCATTAAGGGTAACACAGGAATCATATTACAGGTACTGCCTACCACATACTAGTATCAAAAGATTGGCTGAGATAATCTGTGGGGCCACGGGATGGGAAATACCAAGTTCGAAACAGTGTTGGGCTTATGAAGGGCTCATTGCTCTCCCCTGGGTACGAGCTAGCCCGGCCGCTCGCCCCCATTCACCCCCTCAACTTCCGCCGCCACCATTGTGGAGGTGACTCTCACGTTCATTCCCAAAGTGGCTCCCAATAAGGCTTTTTTTAAATTGATTTTTAGAGGGGGAGAGGGGAAGAAAGAAAGAGAGAGAGACATCGATTTGTTGTTCCACTTATTTACACGTTCGTTGGTTGATTCTTGTACATGCCCTGATGGGGGATCGAACCCACAACCTGGTGGTATATGGGAATGATGCTCTAGCCAACTGAGCTACCTGGCCAGGGCCCAAGTGAGACTTTTCACCTTTCTATAAACAGGCTTTATATAGAGTTACTGAGCCACATGGAGCGAGTGGGAAGGAAGCACTGAATATACAGGTTTAAACATACCCCTAAATTGACCAAACAATCGATCATCCAAACTGGGACATTCTTGAGTGCCATTAATAATTATGTGAGGACAATGGGAGTGAAAAAGACCGGCCCAGGCCCAGGCCCGGGCCCGGGGAGGGGAATGAGCACCTTCCATTCACCCCACGGTAAAACCGCGCCACTTAATTCTCCGCGCTTAAGTAAATTTTAGGAACTCTAGCCTGATCGTTTTTGAAAAAGACACAGTTGATTGTTTGTGTGCTGAAAATGTTATTTTCATAGTTATAAAAATGTTCACTATGTTGCAACATTTCTAAGCCCGTTTCCTTTATTTATTTATTTATTTTTTGAAGATACGAATTACCTTTTTAAAAAACAAAATGTATGGAGGTGCTCCAGAACTTTCTGAGCCTCAGACAGGCCCTGGCCACACCCCCAGACTTGACCAGGTTTGTCCCTGGGTTTGTCAGTACAGTTTAAACCACCAGGATATTCTCAACTCGGTGTTTCCTGGGATTCCATACGGGCAAAACCAAAGTCCCCTAAGGCTGGTCTAGGGACAGCAGGCCCCTGCCTGCACTCCCACTGTCGTTGGGTCCAATGCCTGCCTGAGAGAGAGATCACAGTGAGACACTTTGCAACTCTTGAGCTACAAAGGATACAAGAAGAGAGGAGAGCTGTAAATGACAGCTCTCTGCTTGGTGACACTTTCAAAGGCCTCTGCCGCCTGTGGTTTCTCACTGTCCACGGGGCGGGGTGCCCAGGCTGCCATGTCAGTGAGAACTCCCGGAGCAGGGCCCAGAGCCAGGCACCTGAGCCTCTGCTGGCAGCGCGCAGGGACGCGGGAAGTGGCTTCTCGGGAAGTGACGGTGACGAGGACACACGCTGGTTCCCCATCTGACACTTACCTGCAGCACCATCTGGAACACCGACTCGGGGCCTGGAAGTCCCGCGGCCTGTGGGAACCGCAAGCCCTCCGCCACCGCCGCCCCTCGCCCCGAGGTGGTGGACACCGGCTCGGAAGGCCAGTGCCGGTTCTCGGTTCGTGAACTCCCACCGGGCCGAGACGCCCTGCAGGCTCCGATCTGGATGCCTGTGCGCCCGGCTCCCCGCAGAACCGGCCCCTCTGCCTGGCCGAATGAATCAGGGCAGCCACACGCCCCCACATCAGCGCTGGCAGGGGCGCGCACACACATCCACGCGTACTGTTCTCACATCGCCAAGCCCGGGTTGCACACTACTGTGAGGCATCTTTGATGTAGAGTATGGCTTCGTGGGAAGAAAATCACTGATGATCACCCAAATGAGGATTGGCCTGTCAGGGGAAAGCAATAGATCGGACGCGGGGAGCCCCAAGGAGCCCCACAAGGCCATGAGATGCTGCCCTGGACTGTGAGCAATCACTTCTCGGAGGATCCCTGTGGCGGCAGGGCAGACAGAGGCATCTGGATGCCTCGATACCCTTCACCAGCCCTGCAAGTCACCAAAGCAGGGTCTCTTGTCCGCCTGGTGTTCCTCTCTCGTGGGTATCTGGTGGAAGTGGGTCTGTTATAACCTGTGCTAGAGGCTTGCCGGGCCCTGGGCAGCCTTTCAGGGACTCTGCCACCAAAACCTGACCCGCATCTAATGAATACAGGTGTCCCATACGTATTTCCTCTTTTATCTTGAAGGTGGGGTGCTGCCATTCTGTTCCCACATCAGAAAGCTGAATCTCGAAAGTTTATGTTACTTTCCGAAACCGCCTAACTTTTACTAGATTAGCAGACGTTTAAGTACTCTTCTTTTTTTTTTTTTTTTTTGTGGCAAGCCTATGTTTGGATTTATTTTTTAAACAATCGAATTCTTTTCATTGAAAAAAAAACCCGGATATTTCCAATTATTATTGAAGATCATTTGGTTTCTTAAAAAAAATACAGAGAAAAGTAGCCTGAATCCAGTGTCCATCATTAAGTTTCCAAACTGCCGTGAAATTAAGAAATGATTTAACAAGCAGAATATTGCTTGTTAAAGAAAAGCGAATGATTTATTCCGTTTACAGGGGGCAGATCTTAAAATAACAGGTATTGTCTTTAAATGTGGGTTATCACGAAATCAGACTGAGGATCACAGAGAATTACAACGCTCATAGTTTTGTCTGGCAAATAAGTTACTTGATAGAAAATTTTGAGAAAGCTCTGTGGCTAAATCTGTGCCTTCTGCAGGACTAAGTTATTTTCTCCTCATAGACTGTAACCTTCTTGACTACAGAGTTGCTGTCAGATTCGTCTTTTTCTCGACAAAACTCCTCACACATTTCTGAACATGGAAGAGATGCTTAAAATATACCTATTTACTTAACTTTTACAATATTGCAGTCTAGTTCTAGCCTTGGAAAATAAAAAAACATTTGCATAGTTTTACAGTGTATCAATCACTCTTATGCATGCTATTTTTAGGTACAATTGCTATGTTTATCTCCCATGCAAGCTATAGAAGCTAACGCTGAGAAAACTCAGAGCTTCCCAAGGTGGCCTAGCTTCTAAAAATTACGTCTTGAAGAGCACGGCACAGATCTTTGATTCCCAGTCCTCTGATCTGGCCTATATGAGACTGTTGACCTGGCTGAATAAATGGACGCATCAATCGATCGATCGATACAACCATCAGAAATGAACACAAAAGGCACATTTGTATAGCAACCGGCTAATTGATGATTGCTACCAAGGTTCCTATAGTTCTGTGTTCTTTATTATTTTTTTCAAACGAGATCGAAGCCGATGAAAAGCAAGCACCAAACGAACAAAAAAGCACCCCCACTGAAACAATAGATGCATTGTTGCCGAAATGCATGCGTGTCTGAATCTTTGCGCCAGGTTCAGGAATGCTCGCCGGGTGAAAACGAGTCACAAAAAGCTGGCCAGTGCAGCATCACAGTCCAAGTGGTGTCTCGTTGGCCATTGTCATAGGGCTGGATTTAACTTCAGAACTATCGCGTGCCATCTGGCTCCAAAGAGCAAATCTATTTTTATAATATCAAATCTGCAACGAGGGAAAACGACACACATGGCTGGGAGTTGGATGAGCTTCCATTTTTAACACGGCCGCCTTTCATCCATCTTGCTGGGGGCCCCGAACTGGGTGGGCTCTTTCCCTCCGAGGCAGGGCCTTATCTCCACGAAGTTGTATAATTGAGATCCCCAAGCCACTGAGCAAACAGGGTCGGCTTCTCCGTAACAGACCTTTTGCTCGTATACATTTCACTGGCTTTCGGTGGAGAAGGCGGAGCATGGCTATCACCCCCACACTAATAGTATCCTTCAGTAATTGATAAAGTCAAGTCCAAAGTAAACCGAGACGCTTTATCAGCATGTCAAAGCGATCCCCTTGCAGCTCTGCACTTGCCAACTGTGCATCCTTTTCCTCGATGTGGGCCCGAGGCACATGAAGAGGCACTTACCAGGGTGGGTGTCTATTTGCCACAGGAGAGCGGGCTGCCCCTGCTCCCAGTCCCCCCCCCCCACCACCCATCACTCTCGTGAGGGGACAAGGCATATACTTTACAACCAGACTCATTCCGTGATGATCTCTTGACTCGAGTCAGGGGGGAAGTCAGAGCTTCCTGCCAAGTTTTTCTTCTTTTTTTTTCCCCCCTCCTGGTTAATACTCACTGATGCACTTCTCAGAGGGAATGCGTATTTCTCCCTGTGAATCGAGAGGACGCTGTGGCTGACCAGTTGCTCTCCCACCCTCTTGTCGAAGAAGATGAGTCAAAAGAGATTTGCACACCCAGTTAATCCTAACAGATGGCCCTTCCCCTGGATTCTGAGGGAAGCTGCAAGGCAACCCACATTGTCTCCAACTCCAAATTAGGCAAATGAGCACACTGGCCTCGATGGCTGCTGAGCAGATTTAGCAGAAGGGACCCAGTGAAAAAGATAAAAGAAGTAAAAATGGACAGAGACCCATAGCTCGCCTCGCTTAAAATTTTGCCCCCCGCCCCCGACTTCTGACATACAAATGATGCTTATCTGGAAAGGAGCAAAAACAGTAGTTATTTCCTTCCCTTTCATGTGTGCGTGTATGTGTGTGTGTGTGTATATGTGAGACTTACCACTGTCTGCCCTGGAAAGATCCCTGTGTACATGCGTATGCTTGTATACTTTGTGTAAGCGAATACGTAAACATATAGAATGTTTTCATTGTATAAACGTCACACACCCAAACAGCACGTGAGTCTGGAGCCCGTGACAGGAACAATGGAGACCACTCGCATTGAGAAATAGCAATACGTTGCAGGTTTTCTCGCTTTTATTTTTCCCTTTTTTTTTTTTTTTTTTTGCCACTGCAGACAAATATCCCCCTGAGCACGGATGGCTCCGGAAACGTGTGATGGGATGGGAAGGCTTGCGTCATGAAATCCCCGTACACAGATGCTGTCAGGGTTGATGGAGGCCGAAGTGTATATCACACTGTTGCCGGATTGGTTTCATTCCAAACACAGCATGCTTCTGAATGATCTGTCAGTGCCATCAGACCTGAAGAAAAGAAAAGCTGGAGAGAGAAACCTCTCATTGCCACCTATAGGCTGCCGCGGGAAGGTCTCGGGGCCAGCCACGTGATCTGGGAGGAAGAGCGTCCCGGAGGCCTCGGATTTGTCTTCCCATTGGCCCTCTCTCATTCATTCTTTCCAACAGCGTTTCTCATGCCGATGTTTGGTGTAGATGCGGTGGAGGGTACAAAGGTGAAAAGGAAGCATATTCCTCATCTTGGGAGCACGTGCACTTGGAATTGGAAAGACTACTGGAAGCCAAGCCCTTGATCGATGCTGGGGACACCGAGGCCTCCCTGGAGGAGGTGACATTTGAACCCAGCTAAGTGCTCAAAAGGACCCATGTCCAGATAGAAGGGAGGGGTTGCCTCCCAGTCTGTGGAAATGGCATTAAGCAAAGGGGCAGTGGCACAGAGGATGAGCGACATGTTCAAGGATGTACAAGAAGTTTGAGGTGTGACTGGATGTTGGGATCCTGGCTGGTCGGGGCAACTGGAAATCTACCCACCCTGTAGGTCAAGGGAATTGGGTGGCCTGATAGGGCTGAAAACCGAAAGCCAGACCAGGAAAGGCTCAAGGACCAGGACCACGCTGTGGTATTTGGAGTGCATCCTGGAGTCAAAATCGCTTCCTCTTCAGGGCCCACGCTGTCACCGGGTCACGAGACTATTGCTGGTCCATTCTGGCCACACGCAGAACCATCGGTCCCCTGGGCAGCAGAGGGAGAAAGCACAGACCGAGACACAGAACGGTAACGAAAATGAGGCTATACCCTCCTGGTCCCCGCTCCGCCATGCTGTTTCCAAACCATTAACTTCTGTAAATGACAGCTCTACGCTCTGCCAGCATTGGGTGCTCTGACGTGGGATCAGCGTTTGCAGAAAACAAGAACCTGCCTTATTTTACCGTTGTAATGGATGTATTTTGGGGGAGCGACTGTCCAACTCACACTTCCTCCTTCCTTTTGGACGTCCCGCCACTGCCCAGAAGGCCCCTCAGTGGCCATGCGTGGGTTTTACAACCCTGCTTCACTGACCACCACGTGCACCCTCATCAGACTCCCGGCCCAAGGTGGGTCAATCGAGTTTTCTCTCACGCGAGCCTCTTCACGTTCACAGAGAGTGCTGAGATCGGAGTGGACTGATGCCGGGTCTCAAGAGCAAAGGCCCAGACGTGACTGCCTTTCGAGGTCCCAGAACCCCAACAGGGATGCTTCTCTGCTTTCTGAAGCCGCTTGCTTGGGTCTTCTCACCATGTGCCCGTATGGTCCCAACGAAGAGCCTGACTTGAATCAGTCAAATGATTTTCTGCTGATTGCAAACCAAGAACCGCTAATATGATTTATTTTGTTTTTAATATTTTATTGTTTTTAATTAGCATAAACTTTCCTGCTGATTTTCCCTTGACAGAGGATGATCAATTCCCAAGGAAAAAAAAATGTTCTATTTATTTTCAGAGCACTAGCAGGAGAGGCCAGCCAACATCCAGCTGAAAATTTGATTGCACGTTCCCTGAGGAAAGTGGCTGCGTCTTGCATATTTTTGGTATTTCACTTATACAATTCCCCAGAGGAGTAACTAACTAGTTATTTCCATCATTCCAGAACCCACTGAATAAAAGCCTCTTTTTTTTTTTGCATTAAGTGTCTATCACTCAGTCACCTACTGGAAGGAAGATGCAAACACCAAAATCCTACTTAGGAATTAGAGAGCTGTATCCATTTCTAAGTCCACTTATGGGGACCTGGCTTCATCTGTTTCATTAATGTGCTTAAGAATAACCAGTTACATTTGCCTCTACTTAACAGCCGAAAGGGCATCCTGAGCAGCCATGTTTACTGTTGCCCAGATCTCCCCGAATTAGCCTTGTCGTTGGAGACCACTTGGACTTGGGGGAGACATTCCAGTAGCTCCCACTGCGGCTCAGCATTTCAAATGAAAAGGTTTGCCCACCGGGGTGAGCCTTCTGCCCTCCCGCCCTCCCCCTTCCTGAGCTGCCATCTGGGTAGAGAGGCGTGAAGGCGTTGCCAAAAATTGCTTCATCGGACAATAGGTGTCACTATGTGACAGCATCCAAAGATGAAGCCGTTCCCTCAGGTTGGTGACAAAACAAGAAGGAAAGAATCCTTCGGCCTTAGGAGAGGTAGAGAGCGCGTGTGTGGACTGGGCGTGGTTTTGATTCGCGCCACACTAACACACGCGTGTCTTCATCTGCGCTGGACAGTGACCCTCTGTGCTGGGGGCGAGCTCACTGCGAACATCTTGCCTGTGTCCAGAAGCCTGAGATGAAGAACTTGGAAAGCCTTAGCCTCACGGGCAACTGTAAAAAACAGTTCAAGTGCAAACACAAGATTCAATTCTGTCATCTCACCAAGGAACAAGATATTCCTAGCTATCATCCATCATGACTGTTAATTCTATCCTCGCGTTTTTGAAAAGGTTTCCATTCCGAGCCCACTGTCTCCCTAGCGGGTGGAGTGGGGGATAGGTGGAGACGAGACAGTTAACAGCCCAGACGGCAGAATTTCATCCGGCCACCTGAGTCACTCAGAGCCCCCCACGCGCCTTCCTTTCTCATGTATTATAATAAAACAAATTATTCTGGTGTCACAGACCTTGAATCCCTACTAACCTTGATAAGCGCTTACATCGAAACAAAAAGAGAATCAATTTGCATTTTCTTTCTGCCGGCTCCCATCATGCTTCATTTTACAGTTGCCATTAAGAGGTATTGCTATCTTCCCATGCCACATTAGGCTGTTGGCGCCCATTGTGCGCGCAGGCTTCCCTCCGCGCGTTTCGGGTTGAAGGCATTTTCACAATGCGGTTGCTTTTGTCCGGCCTGACGCTATTATCTCGGATGTGTTCATCCCAACAGGTCTCTTCAGGACCTGAAAACGGTACTCTGCGAGCACACGTCAGTCATCACCTTCACTCACAATCAGAGGTAACAACGCTCAAGGTCTCAGTGAGCGCGTACACACACACACACTCACATACACACTCACACACACACAGAGCGTACCTGGGTGGGCAGCCAGGTATCGCCGCCGAGCTCCTTGGTTGACCTTAATGAATTCCAACCTCCACAAGCTCAAGAAATTCCTGGAACAAATCATAGAATTCTAAACCATCTCCCCAAGCTGACAAAAGCTGCCGACCGTGCCAGGTCTGGCCTTTGAATTAGCATGTTTCTCCTCTGATCTATGGCCTCTCAATTTTCTGGGGCAGAGAAAACAAACCACAGGCACGGATTAAGCCAACATCTGCTGTGCATGGGAAGAAATGGGAAGCGTGTGTATTCTGGAAAGCACAAATACTTGAGTTGGAATAATGGCCGCTGGCAGGTAGGGTAACACAATTATTATAGATGTAACCTTTGGGGAAGGGAAGCCCAAAAGTCTTAACCTAAAAAGACGGATGTGCTCGGCGAAAAAGAATGGCCACCAAAGACCCATTTCCCAAGGAGAAGGCATATAAGTAGTGGCTGCAAATCACCGTTCCAGCAATGACAAATAGCTTGGTCAGAGATCAAAAATTAAAGCATAAAATATTGATATTTTAAAATTGAGTTTTCATAATAAAAGAAAAAAAAACACGGCAAAAGAACCATTTCCTCCCAGTCTGTTTGGCAGCCCTATTTTATTGTATATTCAGCTATTCTTCATTCTGCATTCGTCCTGGGCTCCCTCTTACGTCCTGATTCCATTGGAAATCAACAGAGATGTCCAGAATATTTTTAGGCTCGTGAAAAGTCTGAATCTTGAACGCCCAATACCTAACCTGTTCATTACCGATTAATCACACTGTGTCACACAGAAACTAGATTCGAAGATCCTAATGGACAGGTAAAGTATTTTTAAATTTTCTTCAGGTCCTTGTGTGAAGTGGTTCATGATGATAGAAGAGACGCAGATAAATAAAAAATAACAGAAGCAGAGACAGAACTATTGATTCCTGGAATATATGGGCACCCTGCAAAGAGCTTAAAATATAATAAATACCACTCCACTCAGAATCTGCAACTCGACATGTAGTCCGGTGAATGAGCAGAAAACACGTATTTCTGGAACAAGGAAGTGTGGCCACTACACCAGTATGTGAAGTCAGCCCTGGGGAAGAAAGGGCAAATGAAACCTTGGGCCCGTGCTGTGGAATTTTCCAGTCCGGAATGGAGTCTAACAGGAAAGCAGTCACGACCCACAGAATGCGCTAAGTTTTCTATTTCCATGTGCAAGGTGGGACATCATTTGGTGTTACCCACCATCTCCTTATTCCTCGTGATTTTCCCGTGAGCCCAGTACTGGTTAGAATCTTGGTGCACACTGGGACATTCGGCAACACGGGGAGCACAGCATTGGGTGACCGTCTGGTAGGAGTGCAGGCGTGCATCCTCATTTTCCTGCTCCCGGCATCAGGGAGTCGGGAGGCTCGACCGTGTTCCCACGGTAGTGCGGAGCCCGCAGATATTTCTAAGTCCTTCCCGAAAGAACACAACGTCCAGGCAAAGCCGCTTCATTGAACGGGGGCTTACTGCCTCACCTCTCAGGCCCACAGTAGGTTGACAATGCTCATGGAAAGGCCGGAAGAATATTTATGAAAGTACCAAATCAAAGAATCCACAGATCAATCACCGTCATTCACCATTTCCCCACACCCACGGTGCATCCTCTCCTCTCATTGCAAGGCCGGATTAAAGTTTACGAAAAAAGGAGGGGAAACATTTACTCCTGGAAAATGAAAGCGATTTTTTTTTCTTTTTCTTTTTTGCCAGAAATAAAAAAAAAAAATACTCTTCTGATGATTAGAAGCTCTACCGAAAGGATTTTAAAATGAGATTTAAAGCCAATAAAAATGGTTTAGGGGTGAATATTTGTATTATCCAAAGACTTTTTCTTCTAGGAAAGGGTTCCCCACAGAATTCTTCTAAATGGTGAACTCCCCTGGTGCGTTTAAATGGTGTTTACAGATCATTAACTACTCACGAAAGCCTGGTGCAGAAAAACCGCCTAAGTGTGAGAATCTCCGCTGATTAAATTTTGTAACTGGAAAAAAAAAAAAAAAAAAGCCCGGCTGGTGTAGCTCAGTGGATTGAGCGCGGGCTGGGAACCAGAGGGTCCCAGTTCGATTCCCGGTCGGGGCACATGCCTGGGTTGTGGGCCAGGTCCCCAGTGAGGACTATGTGAGAGGTAACCATACATTGCTCTTTCTCCCTCCCTTCTCCTTTCTCTCTGAAAATAAATAAATAAAATCTTAAAAAAAAAAAAAATTGTAACCGAAATTTAAGAGAACAGCGCCTGAGAACTGGAATCCACTTTACCAGAAATGAATTTTCATGATGAATTTTGGAGTATATCTATATGTATCCAAGACTTCTCCCTCCAATGCAAACAGAACCTCCATTTTAAGAACATTATTTTTGATGCTGAAGTAGTTGGGGTTTATAGGAAAATATCACAAGTTGTCAAAACTATCAGCTAGTGTGGGATTTAGGTGATTTTCAAGTTTGTTTTTTTAATTCAGTACATAACATCATTATTACCTAGTGCACTAAGTATAGTCCTCATTTCTACTTGGGTCCTTGGTATTGAGTTGTGAAAGTAGAATTAATAGATAAAATGCACACATGTTTTTAAATCGCTCAAACACTCTTCAGAAAGATAATTCTGGTATATGTTCACTACAATGGCCTGTTTACTGAACCTTTACCACAAGAGTGTATGAACATTTTTAAAATGGTTTTTAATGTTTTAGTTGAAAATAGTCATTTGTATTTGCTTTAAAATCATTTTGATTACATGTGAAGCTAACTTTGTTGAGTTAATTAATGATTTGTATTCGTTCTTGTAAACCAAATGTTTTGCCCTTAGTAGCATTTCCCTGTGGAGTATCAGTCCCTTTCTTGTTGATTTATGCAAGCTCTTCACATATGAAGGATAAAACTTTTCCTTTATATCAGTCACAACTATTTTTTCTAGTTAGCGGTTTGAACTTTAATTTTGTTGGTGGAATTTTTAACCTGTGCTCCTAACTTTTCCCCACCAACTCTGACTTAGAAAATCCTTTCTCCAGAGATTACAGGAAAAAGTCATGTATGTTTTCTTCTATTGCTTTTTCTTTTTAATATCTATCCAGCTGGATGAGTAGGAATGCTCACCTCATCTATCTAAGACTGTCTGCTCCTTCATAGTGTGGCAACGATAATAACTATTTTACAGAGTTCTAGGCATTCTGTGATATATTTGCAACCTCTCTGTCCACGGAGGTTGATAAAAACGCAAGTTACATAATATTATATTGCTGACGGATTCTGATAGGCCAATAAGTTTTGACGTAGCTTGACCAAATACAGCAAGCCCAACTGCATCTTTAATAGCTCCACACCAGGCGGAAGTCAGTATGCTTTGCCCAAATGTAAAATAACTACATTTTATACGAGCAATGTTGAACGACATTTTGTTATTTTTTACCTTTTTGTTTCATTTCTGTGCTTGTTTTTCTCCTCCAAAACCTCCAAGTAATGTGCTGTAGGAGGCTAATGAGTTTCAGAGAACAATGGGATCTTCTGAATTCTTCTCTCTGTGATCTCGGAAAAAAAAAGTCGTCTCCCCCAGCGGCCACCCCTCCCCCGCGACGTCCCCATGTCCCCAGCCCCGCCTCGCCACCCAGTGACATGTGGGTCGGCCTGTCTTCTCATAGCGCCATCCCCTATATGAATCATTTCCAGCACGGAGTTCTGATCATTATATACAAGGTCACTTTTTAATTAGAACAATATAGTAAAACATATGCTCGGAAGATAAATGAGGTACAAAGCTAGCTGTGCTACAGTGAACCCTTTTATTGGAAAGCCCTTAAAAATAATAAGCGTCATGTATAGTCCAGGGGCCTCGGCAACATATTTCAGCACCGCAAAGTGCCTGCCACGGTGACTGAATGCCCCGTTAGAGGGAACAATCATTTGGCAGCCGAGGTTATTTTAATGGACACATCACTTTAAACGAAGCCTCTGCCATCTGTTCTGCCCTCTAATTACAGATGCAAAAAGAACATAATTCACAATTGCATCATAAAAAAGTAAGATATAAGTGATTTAAATGCATGTGCATCTTCCTTATTCAAGGCAGCATGCAGCTGTTATGTTGTTTGCATGTTTCAAACGCAAATGAGGGTAGGGAGCGCTCTTCTCCGAGGGAGCGACTTCCCGGGACGCGGGCCGTGGTGGGGCGGGCGGGAATGCGCAGGCGCGCTGTCGAGCGCCTTCCAGCCCGGGAGAGGCAAGGCCACTCCGAGCGCGCTCTGGGGTCTGGTCCCGTGTGCGGTGGGCTCTATGTTTCCGTTTAAATCGAATCTCCAGCTGATTCTTTATTAGGCTGCTGCTTTGCAAGGGTGGTGCAAGCGTGTGCACTTTGTGATCAACGAACAGGGTGGATAGAGGTGTGATAACAAAGAATTCTTTAGAAAGAGGAGAGGATCCCGGTTGCCCCAGTATCAAAGGGGCAATCCTTGGCATGGGCCTGTATGTGTCTTGTATGGATGCTTTCTGATTTCCCCACACTAACTCTTTGCGGATAGGAGCAGAAGGACGAAGCTCCTTTTCTTTCCCCTAACGTAGCGATAATATTTCAAGACTCCCTCGTGGATTTACAAGTGGATGCTGACTCATTTTGGAAAGGTGTCTTAATAGTGAGGTTCAAGGTGAACTTCAGTCCTCACGGAGCATCTGTGAACCTTCCCCCGTGTTACGCGGCCACCATGTACCCAGAATACGCTCTTGCTACTTCAAGAAAAAGTTTGTTAAATTCATTCTAGATATATGCAATTTGTTTTCCATCAACGAAGCGGGATAGTCTGATGAAATTTTAATAAAGTAAAATATTTACTTCTTAGGCCTAACTGCTGGGGGATGGTGCTAAACGTGAATTAATTAGGAAAGAGTGCGGAATGATAGCTTAAAAAGCCATGCAGGTTATTTAAAATTTCATGCTGCACCCTGTCAGTGATAAGAAAACATTGTCCTGCAAAATTCTCTCTGCAGCTTCCCTAAGGTCTTGCTAAGAATAATTTAAACTTCACATAGTCCTTGCTAATACACAGGTGCTGTGATGATGTTTGTGAAGTAGTTTGAAAACCTATTCTCCCCAAAACTCAAATTTACATTTTCAATTTCCCTAGCAACTATTGTATTTTTTCTCACAGATTAATCAGAGATAAACAATAAATAGTTAAGATAGCCTGGACATCAACATTGTGATGATGATATTCAAAATGTGTACATTTATAAGCTTGTCTATTATATATATGCATTATAACTAATACACAAGCTTATAAATGTACACTATGTTATTTATGGACATAAATATTAAAATATTTGTATGCACATAGCAGAGATGATATTCAATAAAACAAGATGATTCACCCAGGTTTTGCTGTAGCAATGCTTCCCATTCGTCAGTGTCTGTAGTGATGGTTAAATATTGTGCATTTCACCTCTGCACACCATCTACCGAGAATTATAGTAAAATGCTAACTAAGGTTGCCCTTGAGTGGTTCTATCATAAGAAAGTAGTCCTGTTCACTGGTCTCTCCAAATGCTAAAATTCCTGTAGTGAGTTCTGATAATTTTGAAAATAATCGGAAAGACGTATGCTTTGAAGCCCCAAACAGAAACATATTTGAGTGTTAAACGGACTGTAGTCCGTTTTCAAACCTACTGTTGAATTTGTGTTTTTATGAGACTCTCCTCAATGCGTGTCCGTTGGTGTGGACCTTGTCTGTGAGTTCTGCTTCACTGCACGATCATACGAGACTTTCCTCACACGTTCACTGAAATGAGAAATAACCAGTAATTCATGATCTCAACTAACTCATCAGATAGCTTGGTCATTACTTTTATTAACAAAAAATCATTGCCATTTTCAAGGAAAACATAGCACACCATCTGAAATTCTCACCTCAATATTTCTTTCCATTTCAATGATGCTCTCATCTAAAAAATACTGGAGAAACACGCCCTATTCAGCTCCCAACCTCAGCAGCAGAACGAGAAAAGTAAGAAGAATCATTAAAATATAAAATGCATTTAATAATTTTAAACTGTATTCTGACATCATATTTCTTCTATCTTTTTTCTGATTTTTAATTAAAAATGTGTAAAAAATGATGGAATAGAAAAACCCATGTTACCCCTCACACTGATTTTAATTTTACTTCTTTGTAAACTTCAAAGTCTGCTTAGGAATTTTTAAACTGTCAAAAATGGAGGTAGGAGATCTCTGGAAAGGGAAAACAGAAAATCTGTTAAGCACAACTTTTTACCTTTTTTATTTTTTTTACTCGGTCAACCTGTTTTATGGACATATCTTTTAAATGCAGGTGATACATTGGCTAAATCTGTACTCTAGAACATCAGGGTTGATCAAATGTAAAAATGAACAAACCCAAGGTTAGCAGCCCGGATGGATGTTCACACGTACATCTTAGACAAGTCTTTTATTTTATTTTTTTTCACTTATTTTTTTTTAATTTTTTACATTTATTTTTTAATTGTTCAGGTACAGTTCTCTGCCTTTTGACAAGTCTTTTATTTTTAAATTCTTTTTTACAATAGGCGATACATTTTGCAAAAAAGAATGGAGTTTAAGGAAAGTCAAACAGGAAGGAACCATATCTTTTGTCTACACTCAAAATTCTTTCTATTATTTTTACTTCAGAAGAACTAAAAAAAAAAAAGTCAAATCAATATTTCTGAACACGGAGCTCTCTGGGCAAAAATGCCTCAATAGCTATCACTCAAACTCTTAGATCTCTTTATTTATATATGTGCCCTTTGCCCTTTGCCCTTGACAAGCAAAGCCTGGTTTACCTTAACTTTGTTTTTCAATTAAATCACAACTAACATCTCTCTTTTTTTTTTTTTTGCAGTTTTTAATTGCACTTAATTTAAATTCAGTTTTAGTTCAGACATTTCACAACTATGGCTTGCTAGTAAACTATCAAATGAACTTAAAAATCAATATATTTATTGAATGGCATATAAGTAGGATACACTTTTGGATCAAGGATGCTGAGTGGTTAAAAGTCAAATAGGAGGAGGTGGCAGGTATGCGGGGAAGTCACAGAGACTTTCCCCTGCAGAGGATGCTGTGACCCCCGCTTCCCTAGAAGAGTGTCAGGTGTGATATAGCAGAAGTTACAGTTTTCAGATGCATATTTATGAAGTAAACAGATTCTTGGCTCTGGGAAAGTTAACTGGGCTTAGCATTACCAATCCTCTACTACGATCCCACAGCCAAGTGTCCCGTCGATGTTGTACTGGGAGTAGAGTTCTCATCGTGGTCACTGGTATCCAATGGCGTGTAGAGATGTATGCACGCGAGTGATGATAATGATGACGAAGGTCGTGCTGCTGCTGATGGTGGTGATAGTTAACACATATAAAATGACATCGTGCCAGGCTTGCTTCTAATTGCCTTATTTTTTCTGTTTCACTGAATCCTGCCAACAGCCCTGCGAGGAAGTTGCTCACACACAGCAAAGGGCATGCGACCGGGACGGGACGCTCCAGGGAGCAAATAGCACTGGTTCCGTGAAAGTCTTAGCAAATCACACCCCTGATCCCTTCTACTGCAAATCTCCCCTCGCTTGGCAAATACTTGTGATTAGGATCAATGGAGAAAAAAAAGGTCCAAAATATTTCATAGTAAAAGAAAATTTGAAAAAATGTTATTATTGCTACTGTATGTGGCGTATACACAGTTGATTTACTAAGCCAGCTACTTCCCAAAAATCAAAATAGAAAACAAAGTCACCCACGTATTTGGAAACGGTGCAAAAGAGAAATCAGAACAAAACTAAAATGCAGCATCGCTGTGCTCAAGACAACCCAAGGCCAGTAATTCTCAGCCAACATACACCTGCTGTTTGAAAAGCGCCGGATCGGGTGTCGTGAAGGAGACCAGGAGAATTAACATTCATCTTCAAGGAGTTTACCCTCTCGTTCAAAGCAGAAGCAGGAGCTTGTAGAAATAGAACAACTAAGACTGAAAGCTGCAGCATTTCTACTTAATGACATGGGAAATACCAAATTATTTTCTTCATTCCTTTAAAGTTCTTTCACATCCCCTATGTCAAGTGGACGGAGGTCACCTCTCTTATTGGGCTTTCATTACCCTTTGACACTCTGTTAAAACGTGTACCTCCCTGAACTGGGTCTGTCTGCACCTCCATTTCCACGTGCGCGAGGCAGAATACTGAGTCACGACCTCGGAGGATCATGGGCAGCGTTCAATGAGTCAATGACAATAAAATGCCCAGAATATTTTTTTGGCACCTAATAGGCAATCGATAATAACGACTGTCGGTATTATTGCTATAACTGCCTGCCTCTATAGCTAACTTCCTGGCCAGATTTATAAATAAACTTCATGCCATCTTCTCCATAATTCTAACAGCTTCTGGGAGACTGCATGGAGTATTTTATGTGTCCTCTGAAAGGGTAATAATGAAGTGTACAGTAAATGCTTATGGTGCAATTAGTATACAAAGGGGAAGTATTCACTGGGCTCTAGAGAGGTCAAAGCAGGCTTGCTGAAGAATGTGAGTTGAGCTGGGTGCGGGAATAAAAGGCATCTCACTCTGGTGGAACACGGCTGAGACACAAGTCGTGGGGACATGAGCGGACAGAGGTGGCTGGAGCAGAGAATTATATTGAGTAAGTGATAAAAAAAAAAAGTGAATTCATTCAGGGGATTATTGCAATAGTTTGGCATGAAGATCTGAACGTCTCAGCTAACTGCGGTAAGAGAAATAGGCTGTAATCAGGACATAGAAGCCAGAAAGATTCAGCAGGAGCCGATCGCTGTTAGCGCAGAGAGCCAGAGAGAAAGGGAGAAAAAAAAAAAAATTCAGAGGTATGGCTCTGATAGGGGCAATGAGAATAAAACAAATGGGAAAACAAAACAGAAAGCAGAGCTCGTTTTTTTTCTGAGGGGAAACAGGAATTGAGTTGGAGCTACGCGTCCAGTGTGAGGTCCGAGGGTTATCAAATCGGACATGTTTACCAAGTTATTACGTGCAGTTGACTCACTGAGGGCCAAACAAAGCCGGAGAACGAGAAACAACAAGCAGCTCCTTCACCCAGCTGATCCGTGTCCTCGTAAACTTGGCAGTGAGCTGCGTGTGGAATCACAGGCCTTCAGCAGAAGTTTCTCGGTAGCAACATCAATGAGAAGCAACATAGCCATCTCTTTCCTGATGGTGTTCCCATGGCCTTGGTTCCGCAAGGACCCAGGTTATGGGGCTGATCGGCACAGAGGGAGTCCTTCAGTCCTTAGCTCAAAAAACAAAATATTTTCTTTTCATAGGCAGCAACAGCCCAGCTCTCCAGACGGACAGGGTGCGAAGCCCAGGAAGACTGAGCCAACTCACCAGCATCTTCACTGGCATAAGTACAAATGGGTTGAAATACGCGTTTTACCTAAAAGAAAGGTTTCATGGCATGCGCACAAGAAGAGTTTTGTCAGGAAGTAAGAGTTTCGACAAGCCAGAACACAAATGTTTACTTAAAAGAATTTTTTAAAGCCCTGATTCTGTCCAGGAAAGCCAGGCCAGTCACTGAATCCCAGGAGGGCATCCGCACACGGAGGCCTCTGCCCAGAGAGTCATTTTTTAATGGCGTGTTTACAAAACTCTTTGTCCTCAACTAGAAAGAAGAAAACTCCAAAGATATATTTAATTCCCATTCCACGACACAGGCCTAAGTTTAGAGGAGAGGAAATATTTGCTTGTGTATACACATCAAAACCTCTGACCTTTCCAGAGGCAATATACCCACCGCACCCAAAATTGAGACTATATTCTTCAGTATTCAATTCTTTTTTAAAACAGTGTCTTGTTTTTCCCCAGGGTTACTTATAACACGGCTCACAGTTAGAACATAGGGAGAGAGAGGAAGAAAAAGAAACCCATTCAAATATTTTCCCATCAATGGAGAATCTTTACACTTCACCTCAAGCAATGTTCTCTAAAACAAGATTGCAGCGGCGTTGTATAGAAGAGAATTTTTGAAGTAACTTGGAAAATAATTTCTAAAATCTATGCTCGAAAGTGGCCCAGGGGTGTCCTAAGCAGAAGAAGGAGGCTCTAAACTTGGGAACTTGATGGAGAAGGGAAGGAAAACTCAGCCAAGTGTTTAAAACCAGCACATGTGTGATGGATCTGAATCCCACTGTTGGTGTTTATGGAGAACTTCCCTTTGCCATCCATGCGTCCGCTCTGACTTTCCTTCAGCTTGGGTACCACGGGTCTGCAGGTATCTGAGCTACTACACTTTTCTCTCTGCACAGAAAGCACTCTTGGGGAGCTCTTTAGAATCTGAACGCCGTAGGCCCTTGGAATTCCCTCTGAAGACAGAGAGATGCTTCTAAGGAGGAAGGCTCAACGTTATCTTCCCGTCAACCTCACTGGAAGGTGGACAGACAGACCCAAAATGGCAATGCACAGATTTATGATGGCACTGAGCAAGGGAATGCCCTCCCTCCAAGTCCACATGTGTTCTATGATCTGTATTCCAAATTCTTTCTTCCCTAACACAAAAAAGAAATCATAAAAAAAAAAAGTGTTACCTGCACTGAAACCCAATCTAAAACAAATACTAACAACAACCAAATGCACAGGCCACCCAGCCACGGGGTTCCTGCCTTCAAGAAGGTAGAACTCTTAAATTCTTTCATTCCCTTTGACTGCTTCCTTTAAAGTCTCCTTAGCAAAATGTTCCCAGCAGAGCATTTTGCTGCCTGGCCTGGTGATAATCAGAAAGACACCAAAGTGGTTTTTCAAAGTCTTTTCAATCCTATCCTTGTACATGGTTTTCCATCTTGCCCCCCTTGTGCAGTTTTCCCCTCGGGGGGAAAGACATCTCAAGCAAATGAAAGAAATTGCTGTGACCAAGCTGGAATGCCTGAAAGCCGCGCCACCTCCTCCCAGGGGACAAGGAACAGATCCCAGGCCTCCGTGCTTGGCCCTTGTTTAGTCCCCTTCCCTCCAGCACATGTCTACTCTGCACCCTCGGGGCTGTCGCCTGGCCCCTGCTCCGGGGCTCCGTGGCCCGAGGGAAGACGGTTCTAGCTCCCGGGGCCATGATGCGACACCTGGAAGGAAATGTTGTCTTTGGGGAAAACAGCAAAACTGTGTGACTCCATGAAAGTCAACACTATTTATCTTCACCCCTTGTCCCTCGGGCTGACAAAGGGGCGCCACTGTTTGGCCCAACCCCCCAACACAGCTGCCGTGGAGAGAAGGCAGGGCCTCCTGCTTTCAAGCATCAGACCTTTTGTGCCCGACTACTAGTTTATGAGGCTGATGTCAAGCATCGCAGTCAATGAAGCCTTTGTCCTAGGTGTTCGGGCCAGGACAGTGGAAAAACTGCCCTCTCTTCTATCCCAGACCCATCCATCTTCCTTCGGCCGGCTTCTCAGCTTCTCTGCCTCTCGAGCCGACAGAGAGAGGATCCCTCCCGGGTTAATGTACTGGAAAATTGCCCTGCATGTTTATGAGGGGGGCCCTTCCCAATGAAAGAAAAAAGGAAAGGGGAAAAAAAACTGGGAAGAAGAGTCGTTTTTCCCACTGAACTCATTGGCCTCATGCTTGTGGACCTGACCCTGATTAAGGAGATCTCAATACCCTTCTAGGAGGTGTATTGTCACGTTTGGCAGAACGCACTTCCGATTGAATTTTTTTTATTATTTATAATCACAAAGTGGATGTGAACAGCTCCCAGCACCCATCCCACCCCTAAATACACACACACACACACACACACACACACACATCCAAGCTCTTACCTTTAAAGAGGCCCCATGCACTCGCATCCAGCTGGCCTCCCAACGGCCTCCTCTCCTCCCTGGGGCTGGTTTCCCCAAGGCCATTCCCTATAAATAGCAAGCACGCTGTTTTCGGGGAAGGTCGGAGTGTGTGAACTTTGCCGTGGACGTGGGGCCCAAAGGAGGCCGCCTTCCGGGATATCACGCAGGCCCTTATTTTAACTTTTTTTTTCTGGCTAAAAATAATATCCTCTATGTTCAATCTCCTCCCTCCATTCCCAAATTTTCGTTCTCCTACTAACAAAAATAAAGCGGCATCTCTGTGGTTAAGACATCAGTGTGCATCCACCACATAGCGTCCTGGCAGTCGCGAACATGTATGCCTACGGTAGCACCAGGAGATTTTTACAGCACAAAACTGAGTCCTTCCAGGAAGTTCTAAGCAAAAATCATGGGAAATGGGGACACAAAATTTGGATCATTGTACGCAACACCAAATATGTACTTTAGAAGCCAGCGAACACATAGCAAGTTTGCTTTGAGGGGAGAGGGTTTGGAAAATAATTTAGCAGTCAAGTGCATTTTCTTCTTTCTCTAACCCCTTTTTCCAGAAATTGCTTGCTGCTCCCATTGATTAGTAGTTTGGAGATGGGGGGATATTGCCATGTCAAAGCTCTATTTCTTTGGTGACAGAAGGAAAAAATAGGGTTTTAAAAGGGAAATTGCGGGGAAAGGCATCAAAGTGACTCAAAAACCAAAAAAGCGAGTGAAGGGTAGAATCAATGTCCAGTCCTCAACCTCCCCCTCCGTTGTGAGCTCTGTCCTGGTTTTAGACTCCAATCTCCAAGTCGAATGCCATGTGAAATTATAATTCCTGGTAACTGAATGACCACATCCTCTCTCCTGTTAGGAAGTTTATTGCAAAACATGACAAAGCACCGTGACCACCAGCTTTGTAACTCTGTTTACGGTGTCCAAAGCTGAAACATTTCTATGAAACGACTTGACTCCAGCCAATGAAGAATGTCGTGGCTTGTTGGTATTTTCTTTCCTAATGCTCTTCATTTTATATTTTCATCAACATGTTCCCCGATCAAAATCAAACTTCCTTTTGTGCGGTTTTTTCAAGTGCTCTACCCTGACAACCGGGGGGGCTCACTGAAATATTTCTCACGAGGGTAAAAAGAAACGGGGTGAAGCTGCCCACTCCGGCCCAGAAGGGGAGGTGGCCGTTAAGTCTAACACAATCATCCATAGGAACCCCTAATCTCTTAGCCTGTCCCCTTTTGTGGAGGGAGGTCAGAAGGCTTTGGACCCCACGCCTGCTCCCTAAAGACTTCAACAAGCAGACGTTACTGTAACATGCTCAGAGAATCGGGCATAAATATGACCCCTGACCCCAGCTGTCAGCTGATCCACTGAGTCCCTTAGAAATATACTCTTAACTTTCCTAAACTCCCCCTCGTTCCCACCATCCCCCTCCGCTCAGCCAGGCGCCCCGCCTCGGGTTTCCATGCCTGTAACTCCTGGCCTGGCACTTGCACAGTTGTGCTCGGTGTGACCTCTCTCTTCACGGAGGTCAAAGGCCCGAGACCTCAGGCCGGCCTCTTTTCTTGCTAAAGGCCAGCTGATGAATCACTCCTAACTTGAAGGGGACTGGGTGGGAGGGGTGGGGAGCTTTGGAGGCCTTTTGAGAGGAACAACTGTGGCCTATACATCAGCATTTACCCTGTTCTGACACTTTCCAAACTCACGGTCCTGTCTGGGAACCGCAGAGAGAAGGGAGCGGAGGAGAGGCAGCAAGATCCCGGAATGCAAAAAAACAAAAAGAAAAGAATGAGAATATGATAGTTGTCTTCAAACTGTTCAGTGATAGACTGTCGGGGGGAAGTGGGGAGAGGGAGAGGGACAGAAAGAGAAAGGGAGAGGAAGGGGGAGAGAGAGACGTGGACACTATTACTCACACACACACACACACACACACGCACGCACGCACGCATGCACCTAGTCCAGATTCCAGCTTATCAGACTCACTTTTCACAAAACAGTAGAAAAAGAAAATTTCCCCTCCTACGCTGAGGGTTTGGTCAGGAGGACTCTGTTGAACCACTCAGAATACTCTTGCTCGGTACTTAGAAAAGTAGAAATGACCTAACTTTTTGCAAAGAAACTGTGTGTATGTGTTCTTTGATAAACCCCATGGGAGGAGACTCAGGAGGGAGGGATGGGGCTGGAAAGCGGGAGAGGTGGCTAAAATACCTAAAATGTGTTTCACGTCGCGGTGCCTTATTCTTCTACAAAGTTCTCATTTTCATCTTTAATTTTTTAGCTGTCTATAGAGTCGGCTGTCCATATCTCTAGGGTTCATATCACAGATTCAACAAACTGCGGATCAAACATATTCGAACAAAAAATTCCAGAAAATTCCAGAAACGTTTGCCACGCACTGACCATGGAACTGAATTCACACACTAACGAAATGATGTATTACCCTGCTGTAGCCTATGTGTAAAAATAGGTTCTACGCAAATACTGCTTTTTTTATATAAGGAACTTGAGTATTTTGGTATGGGGGGCTGGGGGAATCCCAGAACTAATCCCCCACAGATACTGAGGGATGACTGTATTTTACCTGAGGCCATTTGGGAAGTCTTCAGCAGCCTTACTGGAGGGCCGGGGTTTGGAGATGTTGCTGAGGTGCATGCTGGGAGTAGAGCTGGCCCTTCGGGGCCCCGCAGTGGAAGGAACTCCATGGGAACAGCTCTGCTTGCACCAGAACTGGACTTCTTAGTTTGGAATCCACCAATCTACATGTCTTCAAAGAACTAGCTGTCAGGAATCTCTTTTACCATTTCAAGAAACTCAAAGAGTCAAATAAGCTATGCCAGTTTAGGAAAAAATTGGGGTCACTAAGTCGTTATCAAAGTTTTTTTTAAATGACCTCAGCGGAGGGGGTGGGAGGATGTAGAATGGGATAAAGGGGGAATAAATGGTAATAGAAAAAACACAATAAAAAATGAATTATTTAAAAAAAAAGGATAGGCACATCCCAATAGAAAAAAAAATAACAAAAATTAAAATGACCTTATTCGCATATGCTAACTTCAGATTTGTCATATTAAATTTTTTTCATTAAGATACAAAATTAAAAATAAGTATCATATTTCCATCTTGGCTTATAAATACATTAAGATACTTGAATAATCTCCTGCTTACTTTTTCTTCTCTTTCTTTGTTCTTTCTTTTTATCAAAACTGAGAGAATATAAGGAAAGCGAGGCAGAGGGGTAGATCTATACTATTAAGTATATACATTAGAAAGGGAAAAGATCTGCAATGTCTAACCTAAGCCACCGTTTTAGAAACCTAGAGAAAGAAGACCAGTGTGAGCAAGAAGTAGGAAGGAAAAAAAAAATGAGAACACAAACCAATGGAATTGAAAACAGGAAAATATCAATAGAGAAAAACTGTGTTTCTTTGAAAATCTCAATAAAAATGAAAACCCTTGAGCCAGCTCCACAAGAATAAAACAGAAAACTGCACAAGTGACCAATATCAGAAATGAGAAGGGGCCCATCGCTACTGATTCCATGGACATTAAAAGAATAAGGAAGGAATAAGAAATAATAAGAAAATGCATTGGACTGATTTCCTTGCAAGACACAAACTGCTAAACTCATACAAGAAGAAATAAATAGAAATAGCCTGAATATCCCCTATGCCTATTTTAAAAATTGAGTCAATAAATAATAGCCTTCAAAGAAAAAGGCACTAGTCCCAGATGGTTTTACTAGAGACTTCTACCAAATATTTAAAAAAACAAAAATATCAATTCTCTGTGATTTCTCGCAGAAAACAAAAGCAGAGGGGTCACTTCTCACCTCATACTAGGATGTCAGAGTCACCCTAAGGAGGTCATTGCCACCACCCTAAAAGCAGGTGAAGGCATTACAACAGAGGAAAACTGTAGACCAGTATCTCTCATGAACATAGGGACAAATACAATAGCATTGTCACTATTATTACTGTTACACACTGTCAAGTGCAGATGCTAATGCATTTATTTCTCCAGGCAATCTCAATCAATCAGGCTTATCTATTACTGGTTGATCTGATTGAATTACCCTCCTCGATTTGCCTAACCCCAATAGGTTTTTCTACATTCATAGGAAGCATTAAAAGAAAATATTTTGATTTTTTTTATCCGTTTCTTTTCAGCTTGCAGCTGACTTTAATGAAAGTAAGGGAAATAAAAGGATGGGCAAGGCCTGTTTTCGCAAGTCTCAGTCCCAACAACGTCACTCTGTCACTCCCTTTCCTTCTTTCACCTCATACTCTAGCCAAAGTTCATCCCCGCTCTTCGATCTGCTCTTTTGGGCAAATCTGAAGGGAGATGTGATTTAGAAGAAGAAACGAATGAGTAGCTACTTGCCAGGGAAAGCCATTTCCAGTGCAGGGAAACCCCACCACGAGCAAGGCTAGCCGATCAGAGCCCTTAGCAGGGCGGAAATGGGACTGACCCTCCGTGTGGTGTGGTCCTGAACACCTACTACGTGCAGCCCATGGAACATGATTAGACTGTCACATCTGAGTCAGGGACAGGAGCTAGGTGCGGGTGGGGGACCGGGAGCAGCGGGGGGGTGGGGGGGTAGGGGGGGTGCCGCTGGAGGCATGCGTGTCCAATCGCACTGAGAATAAAGAATGCATCTTTTAGTGCATGATGCTGTGTACAAAGATTTTCTCAAATTGTGCCTGGGACCATGGGAATTTCCGAGCTGAATTTTAGGTAGCTGTGTGGAGAACCACTTAGTGAAAGGGAGATTTGAGGATTCAATTAAGAGATTAGTCTGAACCGTAGAGCAGCCGCGTGGACCTGAACCTGAGCCTATGGCACAGGAAAACACGTTACCAATGTGCCATCGATGGGTAGCAGGACAAAGTGAATATTAAGGCTGGGACTGTGTTGAGAACCGAGGGGATCCCCGAGACCACGTACCTGTGAAGCTAAAACGAGGGTGAAACTATTAGGACCTAAGAGACTAGGAGGTGTGGGTAGAAAAGCTGTCATTCTGTTTGGGAACTGGAATCGGACACTTTTAAAAAATATAACTCAGAGCTAACCTTCTAAAGATCACTGAGCTGTAGAACCCGTTGATATAATCTTGGTCATAAACTACAATAAGGCTGATTTATGGGGGAAACATGACATCGTTCATCAGAAAAAAACTAACTATGGCTAAGAATAGGTCTAGCCTTGGGTGGGATTAAGGAAGTAAGGGACACTGTGTTCTTTAAAGTTGGATATAGCTTCATGGGAAATGGCAAATACTCGGGAAAGGACATAGAAACGCAAATCCTTGGGGACATAAAATAGGATCAATGAAATTCTTTGGTACTACATTTTTAAAACCCCATGAGGAACAGGGAATACACAGATGGTTCTTTAGAGCTTAGGATAAACTTTTTTTTTTTTCATCTAAGAAGGAAAAACTATACTTGCCCTTCATTTACCCTCAATAAATCCATGAATAGATTCATGCATGCCTTTTAGGGAAGTAACGAGGTGATGTTTATATTTTTATTTCTTGAATATCGTCCCAATGCAGCAAACACATCTATGCCTTTGAAGCTGTTTCCTAATGGATTTGAACAAAAAGTTTAAGAAAGTAACTCAGTTAGTCGGGTATTTTTCCTATAATAACAAGGAGTATTCACTCGACAACTGTGTATGCCTCTGTATATATTTTTCTTAAGCAGAAATACATAAAAACTTCGCAGTCAGTCGAAGTGATATATGGAGAAGCTTCCTTGTACAGATTGCAGTGCCTGACAACCATAGAATATATAGTATTGCCTTCCTTTCCAAAGCATTAACTCTTAAAGTTGGTAGGACCAAAAAAAATAAAAATAAAAAATCTCTTTTCCTACTCTATCAGACCTACGGAACCCAACCCAAAAAGAAGCTCATGGAACAAAGGAAACTTGAAAACAAGAACCATGTCTTCTAGAGTAGGCAAAAAACTACATAATCAATGAATACGCATCAAAAGTGTTGGTAGATTCTGTTTCTATACATTTGATTAATATCTGTACTCAAGGATTGTTCGATCGACATGCGGTTTTGTTGAACGTGTGACTGTTTACCCTGTGCATGTATGTGGACATTGTTCTTTGAAGAGTATCTAGGTAGCCGGTTAATGACCTCGTCACTCTTTCTCGTGACATTTGTCATACTCAGAGACTTACTGGCTTATTCAAATCCATTAACTCAAGAAAAGCACTACCTCGCCAAATATTTATTGGACACGCATTATGCAAAGGACATCAGACAAATGAATCTCTTTGATGACTTACCTGGGTGTTTGACCAAACTCACTGGAGGGATTTGTAAAAATGTTCAAACTAATTATATGTGTAGAAGCAGCAATGTGATCGATCTCTGGAAAGACCCAGATGTTTAATGTCAGTGGACGTAACGATCTGGGAGCTTTATCCAGACGATCAAACAAGCTTCAGATTATGCATTGTCCCAAAGGCAACTGATGCAGTGTGTCAGTACGTCATCTGTGGAGCAGGGGCCCGGAAGGTGGACGCTTATTCTGGAATATTCTGTTGGTGGCTGGGTGCGCGTACATTATTAGCTCTTCTGTTGTGATGTGTCCCCCGACCATTTGTGCCACGAGCCCCATGGAGGGCAAAAGCCGCCCTGCCACCAACACGGAATGTTTCTATTACATAACACAATACAGATACCTATTCCTCAAGCGAGATTATGATGTCTGCCAGATTCACATGGTTTCTACCTATTTCCACTGTTCCTCTCTGTTATCGTTGTTGCTTTTATTTATGTATCCAAGTATTTACTAGCCCGTACTATGTTGCAGGCATCACCTTCGGGAGCTGGGTGTGGGGAGGTGAGAACGCGGGAGAAAATGGTACCTGAACAAATATCTGACCCATGCGCCGCCTATTGGAGGTTCACAGATGACCTTATGGGGATGCAAGGGAGAAAGTGACAGTGCCAGGGAGTGCCAGGATGTCTCTGTGTCCCCAGAGGTCCTTTTAGACCTAAGGCTTTATGGACGGGGGGGGGAGGTGCCAAGCAGGAGGCGGGGGAGTAAGGCGACCCACTGTGGGTATTTCGTAGGGTACATAGAGATAATACCGGGACTAGAACACAGGCCTCAGTCCTGTGATGTCCCGACTTTGGGTCCGGGTTGATTGCCACTAAAGCGTGTAGATCCAAAATTACTTAGAGCACCTAACTGATTTTAAATTGAAGCAAGGTGTGCATTCTTTGATCTGCTTATCTGTCCACCTTTCTCCTCAGTGCCCTGCACAGTATGCAGTATACGCTTGGTAAATTTTTGTTGAATGAATAAATAAATGAATTACTTGCATAATATAGGCACAAAGCAAAATTATAAGAAGAAAGGTAGAGGGGTAGATAGGTTAAAAACACTTTTTGGGCCCTGGCTGGTGTAACTCAGTGGATTGGGCGCAGGCTGGGAACCAGAGGGTCCCGGTTCGATTCCCAGTCGGGGCACATGCCTGGGTTGCGGGCCAGGTCCCCAGTAAGGGCCATGTGAGGAGCAACCATACATTGCTGTTTCTCTCCCTCTCTGTCTCCCTCCCTCCCCCTCTAAAAAAATAAATAAATAAAATCTTAAAAAAAAAAACAAAAAACACTTTTTGGTATATCTCAAATTATTCCCCCTCCCCAACAAGTTCTAAAGCTGATGTTACAAGAGGTGCCGTGATACTTCCTTTTAAGACTTGCACTAAAGATTATAACATGCTAATCAAGTCTAATCCATAGTTGTCACTCCCTCTGGCCCAACTAAAACTTTTATCTCCCCTTTTTTCATCCAGATATTAAATTCCAAATTATCAAGAAAAATCCAGAAAAGTCATAGCACTAAAATCTTTATGCAGAAAGAACCCTTTGGCCACAAATACATAAAGCTAGACATGTGAATGAAAAGGTAACATTTTGCATGATTATACTTACTATAAAGAAAAGGTACTGAAATCCGACAAAAAGACTCATTTTACACTTTAGATGATATTTTGGGGTAGTCAACACATACTTTAAATATCACTAAACTAAAATATGAAATTAAGCATGTACGCAAGTCTAATATACTTTTAAAGAAGTTACAATTTTCCTCTACTTAATAGAGCTAAAGGAATATTAAAACAAATTCATCAAGCTAAGCACAGCAAAGAAAGAAAACTTCTGTAGGAGACGCGTGCCTTCCTTATTTAATAATCTTGCAGATCGGAAATTACAATCCCATGAATAACTAAATTCTATTTTTCAGAGTTGGTATGACTGTCGATCTATCCGCCTTCAATTAAAATTGTGATTGGCCTGTTAAATTTTTACTTTTGTAATAATTTTAAAAATAACTCACTCTTGAGAACATCGCTTTACTTGTCTTCACTCTTCACACATACGTGTCATCAATAACATTCTCTCTTTTCCTTCCCTTAAAAAAAAAAAAACAAAAAAAACTTTGATAATGTTTCCAAAAACCCACAACATTTTTTCTTTTGAGGGGAAAAAAAAAGTTTAAATCTTCCAGATAGAATTTCTTCAGCTCACTTACAGAATTTCACCTTCTCAACACCCTTGCATTTAACTTAATGTTTTTCAGATTTCCAAACTCTATTACCACAATGCTAAACAAATAACTAGGGTTCAAGGGTCAGGGAAAGGGACCTATCGGGTGAAAGGTTGCGTCACTTGAAAGAGAAGTGTTAGAACTTTAAGAAAGAGGTTTGCCAGGTTGGAGACCTTTCCCCTGCTGGGGAACCGTCAATTCTTTTTCATTTTGACTCTTCACCACTAAGGTGTTAACTTTTTAGCTGCTGGGGATTTGAGCTTTATTATATTTTTTGGCCTTCCATTTACTTATTAAGTCAGAGGAAACTTGACTTCATGGCCAAAACAGTACTTCGGATTTTATGAATTAGCTTGCGTTAGGGGAAAACCGAGTTTTAAATTGGTGCCCGAAATTTGTTCTCATATTTATAACCAAAGTAATTCCGTAAACACAATGCTTAAGAGACACATTGAAGCAGTCAGGTGAAAACAGATGTTACTCATCCATATCAAAACCTCCAACGTGATTTCTTTATGTGTCTATCCACTCAAGAGGAGAAGGAAATCAATCAAGTATACGCCAGGCAAGCCAAGGGCACGCACAAAGAGTTTTATTATCATATTTAAGTTTTTCTCTTCCTCTGTTTCCCCTCCTTCATATTTTGGCAAAGACGAGAAAGAAAATTTGGCCGAATCTGTTTTCCATGACTGGATGGTCGAACCGGGACTTTGAATGAGAAGGAACTAGCCAGTAAATGACGAGGGACCCACAGACTAACCAGGAAGAGGGGTGCTGATAGATTCTTGCAAAGATGAAACCACGAACACTTGGTGCTGATGAATCCATCCGCCCATCCGCTCACCTGCTATTCACTCAGCAGCTACTCAGCGGAATCCGCAAATGTGTAAGACAGGATACAAAATGTGCCATCTACTAAGGAAACAGCCCCTGGGGCAGGAGGAGAGGATTTAGTTCACATGGTTCAATGAAAATGGACCCTAAAGTTCAAAGAAAGTTTACTCTTTTAAGTTGTATAAAACTGGGCGGTAGAAAAGAATTATACAAACACTCGCTAGGTTAAAAAAAAAAATGCAGAGAGGAATGGCCCAGATGCAACTGTGGCCTAGGTGGGTACCTTCTGGGCTTGGACATCAGATGCTCATTGGCTGTGCTGACTTCTATGGTCTTCAGACTCAGGGCAGCCCGTGGCTACTGTCCAGCCTCGCGAGAATTCATGGAGCTACGGCTCAGTTACACCCCCAAGTCATTTCCACCCCCCGGATGCATTTTCAGAATCCAGTGCAGTAGTGGGGAAAGTTTCTCTCCCCCCGAGAGGCTGCCTTTTCCTGGAGTAGCTCTAGAGATCTGCAGGATGGTGAGGGCGGAGTTTGCATGGTGCATCCAGGAGATATCTCTAGTATATCCAGAACTTTCTGACTTATACTTTCTGTACTCTTTCTTCGTCCATTTCCTCACTTTATTATAAATAAACTAGTGTTCGTTTATGTCTTTCTTCTTTAGTAAGTCCCGTTTAGGTATATGAGCTGGTTTAAAGCATAAACTTCCTTTTTGCCTTTAGATCCTTGAGTCTTAGCATGTATTAGTGAGAAGAGTGAAATATTTGTCATTGACGATGCCCTAGAGGGAGTAGACTGTGACTTCATAAGTGGCTTGCCCATCTGTGGGACCTTCAGCCTGGAGCTGGTCATGAGTCTCTTTGGGACAGAAATAGAGCTTGGGGTATGTCTTTTCCGGACTGTAGTCATGAAGTTTTTGTAGAACTCTTCATTGCCCAAAAGGTTCATGCTTCACGTGTGCTTGGCTGACACTTGCAGGCTATTCCTACAGCCAGAACACTTTTCATGCCCTGGCCAGGTAGCTCATTTGGTTGGAGCACCGTCCTGATACACTAAGGCTGCAGGTTCAATCCCCAGTCAGGGCACCTACAATAATCAACCAATGAATGCATCAGTAAGTGGAACAACAAATCTCTCTCGCGCGTGCGCACACGCTCTCTCTCTCTCTCTATCTCCCTCTCCCTGCGCTCTCTAAAATCAATAAATAAAATACATTTTTTAAAAAACCCACTTTTCAGATAAACCTGTCCAGGAGCAGACAACAGACAGGCAAGGAGAAAAGCAGTTTTGCCTGCAGCACCTCTTCAGAGTGGCCGGGGTCCCGCCTACCAGAGGAACTGGCAATGTCGGGCTTCGGCAGTTATTCCACCAGAGCCGGGCCCTGTGCCGTCACCTTCACGCTGAAAAGAAAAAAGCAGCTAAGTTTACAAGGAGTTTTTGTCCTTCTGTTTCTGCAAAAGGCATTGGGATTCTAAACGCCATAAAAGGAATCTGATTTTCCCATTGAAGCCACGTTGTAACCGGGGATGGTGTCTGTCCAAGGGTCTGTTGCTTGATGACTTACAGAGATGACAGCAAACAGCACATTTAATTAAATGTGCAACAGGTTGGAGGGCTGTTAGGAGCAAGGCTCTCCAAGGTGTGTAGAAAGCATTTAAACTGGGAGCGCAGTGACAAGTTCTTTAACTGTTATCAAGTGTGGTTCCTGAAAAGGCTAAAAGGAATTTAAATAAAACATTTAAAGCTGATACTGGGAGAGATCATGAGCAAAAGAAGCAGGGACAAAAGCCCGTCACCACGCAGGAAAAAAACAAGCCACACAGTGGGCCCCGTGCGTGCTGAAAAGCCATGCGCGCTGGCGGGATGTGGGTGGACAAAGGATACGGCCCGTGTGTATCATGGCCTGACAGTGAACCAAGCCCTAAGTGAAAACATAAAACATTAGCCCATGAGCAAGAAAGCTTGCCTCCCAAGATAGTAAGAGCAAGAACGAGAGAGAAAAGGGAGGGAGAAGGGAGAGAGAGGGGGAGGGAGATGGAGCGGGAAAGGGAGAGAGACCGAGAAGAGAGAGAGATTAAAAACCCCTCTGGCTAAATATACAGATTTTACTGCCTCCTAGCAAGGATTTCTTTCCTTCTATTTCAAAGGAAAAAAGTAAATAAAGTGTGGGCAGACCGTGGAGGTGTCAGAAACATGTCTGTAAAGCTGTGTGTATTTTCAGAGTATTAACTTCAGCGGGGCAGTGCAATGAGACAGAAGAGAGTTTTAAATCACATCGTTATTCGTAAACAAAACTAAGCAAAACGTAAAAGGAAGTCTTTGCAAATACGGAGAAGACCATGGAGAGGTATCCTATGTGTTCCTTTATCTCTAATGTTGAGGTTTTTCCCTTCTTAAAATTTATTTTAATTGTTACTGAATCTATTGGGGTGACACCGTTGTAGGAAGTTATATAGTTCCAAGCATGCGACTCTATAACACATCATCTGTGGAGTGGAGTGTGTTCAGCAGCTGAAGCCAAGTCTCCTTCCATCACCACTTGTCTTTCCTGCACCCTGCTCAGCTCCTCTCCCCCCACCCCTCTGGTGATCAGCATACCCGTGTTGCTTCTAGAAAGTGAAAGGAGGAGGGGGTGGGGGGGGGGAGAGAGAGAATCCAATGCCTGTTTTCCATACTTTCCAATCAGATCCGAGTTTTTCCAGAACTCAGAAAAAATCAGTAAAATGGCATTTTTTTAGTCTGATTAAAGAACGCAGCAGTATTTGTCGAAATCCTTTGAAACAGATGATTTTCTTCCACTAAAGAAGTCGGTTCACAAATCCGAAATGATGTAAAGGTGTATACACTAAAAAAATAGATCCAAATACTAAGATTTTTTTTTTAAGATTTTATTTATTTATTTTTAGAGAGAGGAGAAGGGAGGGAGACAGAGAGGGAGAGAAACAGCAATGTATGGTTGCCTCTCACACGGCCCTTACAGGGGACCTGGCCTGCAACCCAGGCATGTGCCCCGACCGGGAATCGAACCGGGATCGTCTGGTTCCCAGCCCGCGCTCAATCCACTGAGCTACACCAGCCAGGGCTCAAATACTAAGATTTTAAACGCAGCTCGGTTTCCGCATCCAGAAGACCCAGTCGGGATGACGCTGGTGATGTCTTCCACCAGCACGGAAAGATGAAGTCCGGGCGCCTCTGACAAAGCTATGGAAGACACCGATTTCCTCTTTCCGCCAGGCACACAGCCACTGAACATTCCCTACCTCCCTTGGAGTTGGATGCGGACGTACCTCTGTGAGTCCATCCAAGGAACATCAGCTCAGGGACGTGAGCCGCGGCCAGGCCAGGCCAAGAGAAAGCTCTTGGGGCGGCCTCAGGCTTGCCCTCTCTAGCGACCCTGGTGGCCACACGCTAAAGGTCTGGAGCCACAAGATGGAAAGAACCTGGGCCTTTGATCTACTTCTTGGAGGACACACCTTGGAGAAATGCCCACTAGGTGATCAAGAAATAAATTATATTGCACTAAGCCACTGACACGTGGGAGAATTTTTATAATGGCCACCATCACCTTAACTAAGAAATTTCTCCCACTCTTCTTCTAACCTTTCCTCATTGTTACATGACCAGAGGGCTCAAGTCCAAGGGCAGCTGCCTCTGAAGAACTCGAAGCTACTCAGTGTCCCCAACATCATGAGCATCGCCAGGTACTCGCTTTGGTATGCGTAGGCAGTGCATGAAGGAAAATACCTTTCTGAAGTCTCTGCTCTGTTCCAGGCACTTTCACATTCCTCCCAGTATCCTCTTTTTTTTTTTAATTTTATTTATTTAGATTTAGAGAGAGGGGAAGGGAGGGAGAAAGAGAAACATGAATATGAGAGAGAAACATCGTTTGCCTCTCCTATACACCCTGACATGGGACTGAACCCCCAGCCCAGGCATGTGCCGCAACCGGAGACCGAGCTGGTGACCTTCCACTTTGTGGGATGACGTCCAACCCACTGAGACACACAGGTCAGGGCCTCCCTGGATCCTCTTAATCTTCATTTTAAAGTCAGTGAAATAAGACGAAGCAAGGTTAAGGGCCGTGGCCCGCAAATTTCTGGTGGTAGGATTCACGTAGATTCACGTATAAATAGTGCTCTTTAAATTTGCTCAGAGAGTAACCTTCACAAACCAAGTAGAAACTGATAGGTAGTACCACTAGGACATCCTTTTTCCCTCAGAGTGTCTTTTCAATCTTCAGTTCCTGCCACCTTCCTCTCCGTTTCCCTTCCTGGAGTTTCTCACTCCTTGGGAAGTTTCGAGGCTGTTAATGAGCTTTGTGGGAGGATTCTCTTCCAGCCACAGAGACTGTTTACCACCAGGCTAGAAGATCAGCTCTTCTCTGCCATTTACAAGCCAGTGATAATTCACTGGGAAATGGGGCTTCCCATTTTCCAGCCATAAAACTTATTTTCTCTAAAGCAGAGATTTCATGTGGGCGGGTCATTAATAACTTGGCTATAACCTAATAATGGTAGGCAGGAATGAAGCACAATGAAATTTTTAATAGTGAACTATCTCCATTAAGTTATTTTTAAAATGAGGCAAGGTTTAGCTGTCTTATCCTCCAAGTTCTAAGGCAACTGACTTCCCAGTTGCGTTGTGCAGATCGGGCCTACTCAAACTTTCTGGAAATTTCCCCATCGGTCATAATTATCCTCAGGGCATCTGGCCATGCCCCATTGCAAACTTCCCTGCCATGAACTGAGAGTGAAGGCCGGAAAAAATTCACCCACAGAGAACAAAATAAATAAAATCTGTCAGCATCGCGTTTTGTTTTAGGCACGGCAGAAACCAGCGTTTCTCGCATTCCGGCCTAAGTTGAAAGAGTCTAATGATTTTTCTGAAATTGCTATGATTAGGAAGGTGCCGTTAAACAGAACCCCCATCCATGAGAGTATGGACCATGAAAGTCTCAGAAAAGGCCTTGCGAGGAGCCTCCCACAGCTGGGAAGAAGCATCAGGGAGCAGCAAGCCACCGAGATGAGTTATTCCCGCACCACGCACAGCTGCGGGGCTGCAGAAGTGATAGCTTGCGGGACAGCAGTCTGGAAAATGCTTGCTCCGTCCTCCGAGATCCCTAGCTCGAACCGGACAGACCGCTGAGGCTTCTACTAGGTAAAGAAGTGCTCAGTGTTTCATAAGAAAGATAAACGCATGAGCCAGGCTGCGACTATTTTATTCGAGGCAAGTTTCCCATCCAACTCTCATCCGCGTGTGTGAAGGAAGGCATTGAAACCTTTCATAGCTCTGCGTCGTTAAACTATCTAAATAATATACGCGTGTTGAACACTTACTAAGTGCCGGACACTGCACCACGCCCTTGATAATCACGATCTGATTTCATATCCGTCAGTCAAACTCACAATTTTTTTGCGAACGCACTGCAGGGGAGGTAGATGAAAGCTCAATGCTAAAAGGGACACCATACAGCTGCCTTTTTGTCCCTCCCAAAGCTTGGCACCCTGATTGGGGAAATTCACATCTAAAAAAGGACAGATCGGCATGTTCCTGAGTGATGATGCTTGGCGGCAGACTGAGGGGGCGATCTAGAAGAATGGGCTGACAGGTTCTAGAGAACCTTCCACATTTGAGAACTAGGCAAGAAACCCAAGGAGACCATCCAGTGGGGAGACCGTTCCCCCCTCCCCCGGGTGGTCAGGGCGCAGAGGGGAGTCTGTCTCATTAAGAGGCCCCTTGGCACATTAAATTTATTCACGTAGACAAAACCCAGACCATAACTTCCCACTTTTCATTTTTTCCCATTTTCTCTCTCTCTCTCTCTCTCTCTCACACACACACACACACACACACACACACACAAAACTCACCCTATAAAAATAATTCTTTTCAGTGACATGTTGATTCATTTTGACCCTCCTCCTCCCAAAAAAATCCAGGATTTTTTTTGTTGTTCCTTTGTTTTCCCCATGTGACTGTTTATAAGGATCAAGCGAATCAGATCATTGTCTATTTTGCCTCTTATTTTTAGCTAACTGAACCCAAGTACTTATCTGGAAATCCTGAGTTTAAAAATAGATACCCAGTTTCTTGAAACGGCCAGATAGTTGAGGCTCTAGTACAAACCTGTTTGGGGAGTCAGCTTGCCATCTGAGGTTTTGGTGTTTTCTCGGCATTTAAACGTCTGTGTGAGCCGGGGCGGGGCTGAGATTCCTGACATGACTCTGTATAGAGTCCGGCCATAGGCACATGTTGGGGAAACTACAGTGCAAACGTGGGACTGAATTTCTGTCTTTTTTTTTTTTTGGTATGAAAATAGAAACTCTTACCTTGAAGGATAATTATCACAGTTTCCCTGTAAGAATAAAATACCACCAAGCAGCCTACCTCTGGGAACAAATGCACATCAGACTTTCATGAAATTTGCACACAGCGCAGGGCAGGTGGTTAATGAAGCCGTAAACTGTACCCCGTCTGAAGTGCTAAACGTCACCGTGTTCGCTTGACCTCGGCGGGGAAGAGAGCAGAAGATGTTTATTGCCAGGAGCCAGCCTTCTCAATACGAGAGGCCGTTCATCGCCAGCTCTTTGTAAATAAACATATAACCTTTGCAAAGGTAATTTAAGGCTGTGCCTTAAAGAAGATGCTAAGTGCACGGAGGATGATAAAGAAAATCTCAGGAATAACGTGGAAGGCTGCGGGCGAAGGGGGTTATTAAGTCCCAAGCTGTTTTCCCTTCACTCTTCCTCGCCACTGAAATAAAAACAATTATTGCCACGATGCTCCAAAATTAGAACACATTTGTCGTTTTTAAAGGCGGCTGCAAGGAAACTTGAGCTCAGCAGCAAAAGGGGGCAGGGGGGGCAAGGAAAACGGTGGCGCCCTGGGCCTGCCCTCTCCAAGTGGGGCACCGCCCCCGGGGTCTGGGTTTACGCTCCGGGGCCTCAGCAGAAGGGGCCTCGTGCTCTGTGTCCTTATTACTTAGCGCGGTGACCACACCCCTCTTGGGACTGGCTGCAGCCCACCCCTACCGCCCCCCAGTAGGTGAGCTTTACGATTCCTTATGGAGAACCTTCACGGTGCGGGCTGGTGCCTCCCAGAAAACCAGTCGCTGTGAAACAAGTTTATTCCCTGCCCCTCTCTACAGCTGCGCAGAGAAAGATTGGCCTCGATAATCCAATCTTAACGACCAAAGTCCCTGCCTCAGTGGAGCGCAGAGGCAAAAGGCACAATTTGTGACTCCGGTGTGGTGACCAAAGTGAACTGTCCAAAGGGGGCTTTGATGCAGAAAATGCAAGTGATCCCGCCTCCCCCAGCCCACATTTCCCTCAACTTATTTAGACATCTCAGCCAAAAAAAGGTTTGGCTGTTTTCCTTAATTACTGAGATAATTGCCTTAATTCTCTCTTCACTTTGCTAATGTAACTGTGGCTTTGAATCTTATACTTTACCCATTAGATCATTGTAATTGGGAAAAGGAAAAAAACTGGGTTATGACCCAGTGAATCCTAGCTTCGTCTTTTTTAGCGATGCTGTGAAGAGTGGGAATGCATATATTTATAGATATAGAGATACAGATATAAACAGAGTATGAATATATAGCATTAATATATAAAATATAAAGATATGTAAAATTTATTTTAAAAATATATATATTTGTGTATCGATTATATACAGCCATTACATGAAGCAAAAATAGATTTCCGAGGGAGAAATATTGTCATGTTTGCAAGCACAAATTTTGCGATTGCTTAACTGAGGACTAGCCTTTTCTGTCGTGTAAATATTTGATTGCCCTTTCAAATAATCCAGCCCTCCACCATGAATGTGTTTTGGTTTGGTTTGGTTTGTTTTCAAAGAAAAACCTGAAAGCTAAGGTTGAAGTACTTGGGCCGTGAGAACCCGAAGCGCAGCCCTTACTGCGCCTTTGCGGGGCACGCCACGTGTCCGTGGGCTGCGAGTCCCACGTGGCTGCGGATGCTCACTCCCTCTCCTGCCTCCCGCCGCTGTGAGCTGAAGGGCAAGTTCCAGTCCAGGATGCGTCCTTTCTCCCGCGACTTTCCCTTGTTTTCATGATAAAGTCACAAACGGCTGGCTTCCCGTGTGGGCCCTGTGGCAATTCTGAGCAGAAATGGCCTTCATTTTAATGCTATTGTAAAATGTCTAGAGATGCTTAGCTATAAGGCACCATAAAGTTTAAGATATTATTGTTGAAAGGACACAGAAAGGTCACGCACAGCAAAGGGCCAGCCGTGTGCGGAAGCACAGGGGTGGAACGGTCGGAGGAGAATCCAGGAGGGTTTGGGTGGTGGTTTTGATTTTCGTTTTCAAATGTCTCTCGGCAAGGATATAAGTGTTTGAGGGATTCAAATAGAGACTTCACATCAGTTTTCCTTAGCTTTGGAGAGGTTTGATCTAAAGAGCATAAACATACACATTGCCCTCAGAACAATCAAAGGGAGCAAGATGAATTTATTAACCAACAGACAATTCTTGTTCCTAATTCTGGTTCTTCGTTCTCTCTTACCCCCCATTTCCGAAGATCTCTGTAACATGTCCAGATGCATTCCCTGCTAATTCTGGTTCAAAGCCCTCTGGGAACGGAAGGCTGCCTTCGAAAGTTCAATACCGGCCCTTCAACAAGCGCCGATGAGCGTTTTCTGTCTGTAGACACCAGGCTGGCTTCTGGGGATAAAATACCGAGTGGAAGGGAGCACAGTGCCTGCCCTTGTGGAGTTCAAACCAAACCCGGCATGCACACGTACATCCCATCAGCACACAGAAAACACAAAATTCTAACCGCTACAGCTGCTTATGAAGAAGGACCGGGGGCCATGAGTCTATCTAAAATAGGGCATGTGACCTAGCCAAAAAAGATTTCTAGAGAAACAGTAACAACTAATCTGTTGAAAACTGACCGTAAACTACTGTTCGAAGCCCTCATAGATATTTCTTCTTCAGCCATATAAGCCATGCTTCCTGTATTCCCACTTTAGACATGAGAACGTCAAGGCCGACTCTCAAGTTGACATCTGAACTTGACCAGAAAGACAAGGTTGGGCTGTGCCTCCGATCAGTCCCCAACACTGAGAGTATTCCATGAGCAGGAGCCGTCTCTGCCGGGGCCAGGCCGTTCTCTGCGGCAGCTTGTCCCCCAGGAAACTGCCATCCATCTCAAAACCCCTCCCACAACACGACGCCTCCAGGTTTGCAGCGGCAGGGGAATGAAAATAAAGGCGAGAAGACCTTCAGCGTCTCCACAAGGGAGTGAAACACCTGCTGGTTATCTATAGATCTCACCCAATCACGCAGCCGTGGCTAACGTGGAGTGAGACCCTGTGTGTGTCCGGGAGGGGAGAAGAACCAGCAACACGTGTGAACACCAGCAACCACTGCAGGCAGGACAAGTGCTGGAGGGAAGAACCATCCACAGATAAATGCCCGCGCGTGCAAAACCACGTGCAGAGTTGAAACGTGGACAGGACTGGGAAACAGGGCAGAAGATCGGTCGGCGGGGCGGAGTTACACCACGCGGAACCCTTCCTACTACATGTACCACATTCGGCAAGTACCGGGACACTGCACTTTATTGTGCTTCACAGGCACTGAGTGTTCCAGGAACGGGAGGAGCTGAAACACGGGACCGAAGGGCTGCGATCGCGTGATAAAATTTTAACGAATGACGAGTCGCTTCTAGTGGATGAGCCAAGGGGGTGGTTTCTTGAGGCGGCATCTACTCCTGGTGAAGATACCGTGAAGATTGTTCAAAGGACCATGAAGGAGTTAGACTATGGCATAAATTCACTTGATAAAACAGTGGCAGGATTTGAGAGGATTCACTTCAGTTTTGATACGCCACAGAGAAATCTTTTGTGGAAGGAAGAGTCCATGGATGTGGCAGATGTCATCGTTGCCTTGTTTAAGGCATCTCCACGGCCACCCTGACCTGCAGCAGCCGCCACCCCATCCATCAGCACCCATCGGTGTCAACACGGGACCCTCCGCCAGCACAAAGATCAAGTCTCTCTTCAGGCTCGGATGATGGTTAGCATTTTTTAGCAAGAAACTGTTTTTTAATTAAGGTATATGGATTACTTTCTAGACAGAATGCTTTTGCACACTTAATAATCTACATAACTTTTATGTGCACGCATAACTTTTATGTGCACTGGGAAACGAACAATGTTTATGGATCGCTTTATTGTGATATTGGCTTTATCGTGGGAGTCTGGAACCGAACCGGCCATATCTCTGGGCAATGCCTGCATTCAATCAATATCCAAAGTGTGCCGAGTCTCGTTATCATCACTTCATCTGATACAGCACTCAACCCCCACCCAACGAATTCCACGTTTTATTAAACCTAAGACGCCCTCAAGTATAAGTCAAACCTTCCGTTCATGCATCACTATAAAAGAAAAACGGAAAGGCCGCTACCAATGGAACTGGGAGGCATGGATCCTTACCACTTAGACGCTTTCTTTTACACTTATTGAGAGGGTCCTTTTAGACCTGAATACACCAGTGTTTACCGTTTATTCTTCCCGAGTGTGTCTGGGTGTGTACACACAAAATAACCGAGTTGGGAGTGCTGGACACTTCTTTATACTCGAGCACGACTCTTTGTACCCAGACCATCGATGTCCACGCTCAGTTTTCCTTTCCAGCGCTGTCCTAGGCCATCAAGTCCTGTCTTTTAAGGAAAGAACTGGTCCTTTAGGCCAGTTCTGTGAGTATGAAGAATTAGCAGCCTATTGACGCTCAGTTCTAGAATGTCACGAAGCGTGCCTGATTTGTCACCTCCGCGCACCCCCTTCCCAATGATTAAAAGAGTGCTCAGTATCATTTCTGGAATTTTTTTCCAAGTCACTAACAACCATTCTGCTAGGGTCTGTTGTTGTTGTTGATTTGAGAGAGAGAGAGACAAAGTGGAGGCGGGGGGAGAGAAGCATTGATTTTTTGCTCCACTTACTGATGCATTTATTGGTCACTTCTTATATGCGCCCTGACTGGGGATCAAACCTGCAACTTTGGTGTATCAGGATGATGCTCTAACCAGCTGAGCTACCTGGCCAGGGCCTTGATCATTTCGATGCTGAAGTCCTTGATGCTTACATATGTGCAGGAGATGGTAACTATACCCTCACTGCCACCTGGACCACAGCCCTTATAAGGTACCGTCTATTGGAAGGCACGGTCTGATTTCAAGAATATAAAAATATGGGGAAATCTTGGAACTGAGTAAATAAGATAGTCACGTTTGTTGAGTCCTGACTCGTGCCAGAAATGATTGAATCAAGCACTTTATATTAAGTCATGTACTCTTTGTAACATGCCCAGGTAGGTGCTATTTCTATCTCCATTTCACAGAAGAGGAAAAAGAAATTTAACACCCTGCCCAAACCACAGAGCCTGGAGCAACACGGCGACCTGCGAACCCGGCCGTGGGTGGCTGTCAGGCGTGAGCATACACAGCTGAGGGGAGAAGTCATTACGAGCCATTTACAGGTGGCCAGGCAAAACTCAAGACTGTCGCCTGTTGCCACCAGGGAGAGGTCACTGGCAAAACGAGGAACATTCTGTTCAGCGTTTTCTCACGTGCTCCGTGTAGATGCAGTCAGATCGGTGTTTCTGTATAATCACCACGGACCTCTGAGGGGTGAATTTTAAACATTTCCCACATGGAGAAATCGGGCAGGTAAAATAAGGTTAATTTTCCTCGGCGGGATTTGTGGTGGTGATGATGATACCAAGAACCAGAAATGTCTCCCTCATGGCTGTTGAGAAGGCGACCTTGGTCTAAACGCCGCGGGCACCCTCCCCAGCTGTTCTCCATCTCCAGAAAGGGGTGAACGTAGTGTGCTCATGGGTGGATCTTCTGGAAATGTCTCCCAAATGTCTCGGAGGCACCCATGTCCTTTTCCTGAACGTGCAGCCCTTCTGTCTGGGTCAAGTGCAAAGACGGTGAGGAGGTGCAGGAGGTTCTGTTCTGCACGGTCCCAGCCTCCAGCTCCCATTAACATGACGTGACCGCTTGCACCTCAGTGCGTCTCCGCGTCTCTGATGAGATCCCAATGACAAGGTGAAATCACCCATTAAGAAAAACCTAACAAGAGGTGGAAAAAAGCCTGGTTTTGCCACTTTCCATTTCCGATCTCATGCGAACTTGATGAGTTCCATCTCAGACCGAAAACGAGACTCTCAAGCTCAGATTTCTTTCAGCCCAAATCTGACAGCTTTAGGCAAATAAAGGTTTAAAGATGGTTTTAAGACCTTCATTGGAGGTTTTGGATACCAAACATATTTTACTTAAAAAAAAAAAGTTCAATGAGTTAGGTGTAAATAAATCAGAAACAAAAGGATCAAGTTTTTCATAATAGACTCTTAGGCCTAAAAATTAAGAGGAAAGTATTAAGGGAGGGAAAAACTTTCTGTGGTTGTGGGGAACAAGACCACTTGAAAAGCAATAGGCAATAGTTGACAACTGTAAAGTCTGGTTCATTTCACCCGTCTTTGGGGTCACAAGAATCTGGGGACCATTGTCCTCATCGGGAAAAGGGTCGAGTGTCGGGAAGAAGGACCTTGAAGAAATACACTCTTATTTTATTTCCTTCCAGAACCTGGACTCATATATACACACAACTGTTTCATTCTGGTGGAAAAGGAAAAGGGAGAGGCAGAAGCTGAACACATTCCAACGTGGCTTCTCGCGGTATATTAAAAGCACGCTATAGCAGGAGACACGGACGCAAAGTTTGGAAGTTTAACCCCGGGGAGAGAAAATTATGGTTTTCTCCATTTATCCATGAACCCTGCAGCTGGTGAGAAGGCTCTCTGTTAGTAATTACATTGAACAGATGAGGGATTTAAAAAAAATTTTTTTTTATTTGACCTGCAGTTAAACAAAATTTGCTTGTTTTATTTTTGGTGAAAAAATGATGAGGCAGCACCAACCCCGGGTTCACCCCAGAGCTGTTGATTTTTCCCCCTGCTCCTAATCTGTTTCAGACGAGGAGAACGCAGTCCCGTTTTAGTGGGAAGTATTTGCAGCCAAGACCTTCGGGGGCTTTATCTGCAGTTTATTTTGTTAACTACAAGTTTCGGATTGTTGTGAGGTTTTTCTTTTCTTTCTTTTTTTTTTTTTTCTTTCCAACTTTGCAGCAGGAAAGTTCATCTTCTGCTTTTAGGAAACAGATTTAAAGCAAAAGGAAGGGTCAGATGAGTTTGGAGGGAACCAAACGTTGGCCGCGGAGGCTTGAAACCAACGATAGCGACCAACAGGGATCATAAAATAATACAAACGAATTCACTGTCTTAAAGATTTAGAGCAGAGTTCACGCTCCACTCCCACCCTTCCCCTTGTAATTCAAATTTAACACTAATAAAAGAGAGGAACTAAAGATAATTGGCTAGAATCGAGCATTACATATCAGGCATTTCACAAGCTGACCCAGCTGAGCAACTGCAGAGCCGCGCCTGCTAGCTCAGGAGCTCCGAACAAAAAACAATGGTTCACGGGCTGGAAAGAATGTGGGACGGCACCCCTGTTGCCCTCGCTGGTATTTATAAAGTTCTGGCAAAATTTCATAACAAATTTTTAAATAATGTGAAAGTGGCCTGCTTCCGGTTTCGCCCCGGACCGTGCCCGCCTGGAGGAGGCTGTGGGCCGGGCAAGGGGCCAAAGTTTCTGCCTGGCAACCGCTGGGACACAGAGAGGCTGCTAATAACCCTCGAGCCCGTTCAGGGCTTTCTCATGTTCTGTTTCAAGGAACTTTCCATCTGTCTGTCCTTCCCTGGGATTCTAACCGTAAGCCCGGGTAAGACCAAGCTGCTTTATTCTCCCGATGATGAAACCAAGGTTAACAAAGACAAGGGACTTGATCAAGGACACAGAGTAATAGAGATCACTGGAGAAATTCCAGCCCACTTCTCGGATCCTTACACCAGAGAATTTTCCTTCCTGATCCAAATGTGGAGTGAACTCCACTGAATCCTCTTTCCCCTCTTCTCTGTCCCTCCCTGCCATCACAGGATTCTGGGAGTCACCCCAAGATCACCCCCGGCTATTCCACGGCAAACGACTCATCGGAGGTGGATCCACTAAATTAATGCTCTTTCTTCTCTGATCAATATTTGTTTTAAGACAGAGAAGCCAATCATCTCACTGAGAGGCCAGTGTGACAAATTCAGGCCGACGGCATCTTTCGCTGCTATCGTTAAAATTTAAAGGGAATTAGCCAGTCTATCAAATTTAGCCACATATTCCTCTTCCTCCGTGACATATATTTCATCAGTTGGAATGTCGGCTATGTTCAGAGTGAATGACAGGCATCCAAAGGAAGCACGCTGTCCCGGAAAGAGCAGAGGCGTCGGGAGCAAGAAAAATCTGGGTTAATATCCTATTTCTACCATTTAACGTTTATGTGACTTTGGGCATGTTATGTCACCTCTCCGAAACCTAGTGTCTTCTATAAAACTGTTCATTTCATTTTAGAGGTTCCTGGTGAGGATTAAATCAGACAGAACATGCAATACATCCGTAAAACGTTAGCCCCTTGGTTGGATTCTGTTCCAAGACTTTTTAACTCACTGACGCTTCAGCTTTGGGTTTCTGGATGTGGTCCTGGTCTATAGCTGCGTTTCTGTAATTGTCCCATAACCAAGATAATCGGGGTGTAATTTGCATGGAATAAAATTGCACCAAATAGGAAAATGCTGTCATGTCATTTTTTCTTACAGGAGTCCTGCCCACCCACTGGTGGGTTATGGTAAAGATACAGTAGACTAGGAAAGAGCTAATGTATGGAATAAGTCCTACTAAATTCTTTAAGTATACTATTTCATTTAATCCTCTCAACAACCTGGAGTGGAGCGTTGAGCAATTACATAATTTTATAGCAGATAGATCAACTATTTATATAGCCAAAGTCAGTAATTAGGACTGAAAACATTATTAACTGAGTTTGTAAATGAATCCTTCAGGTATTTCTATTACTCACCGCTTCTCTTTGTTCACTGGAAATTATCAGCCCTAGGATAATTTATTCAGTTAACTTAATTGGCACTAAGGCCCAACCAGATAATTCAGATCTAAATTATTCACATCGTCTTTGCCCATTATCCCAACATTAAGAGAAAATTCCCACTTCTCTTTGCCTTTTGGCATGGGTTTCATCTGCAACGAGACAACGTACCCAGCATAAAATCAGGAGCATAGGTTCTGCCCAGCCTGTCCCAACTTGGGGGTGGACGGAGGTGGCACAGTGTTTTCTAGTTTGAGAAGCTGCATCGCTGGCCTTCCCAGGGTGATGGCAGGCGACATCAAAAATTTCCGGACCTGGAGCCAAAGGACTCTCTGGAAGGCGAGATTCGGGAGAATTCTATGGTCCTAAACAACTGAAAACTGAAGGATGCAGGGGTGTCCACCGTAAACATAAGCGCAATCTTCTCTTTTAGATGGCTCTTCAAAGGGGAGATTTCTTTCAAAGCTAAATATCATAATACAACTCAAGGAGAGCAAACAACAAGGTAGAACTAAAATTATAATAAAAGAATTGCCTAAAGACTCATCATGATGTTGTTCTTCTCCACTGAATAAATCTCTTGTCTGTTTACTCGATATTGATTCACTCTTGATATATACTGGATATTATATAAAAACAAGATGTGCGTGAATATTAATACTTCCTGGAACTCTAAAGACACTTTGGCAGAAGCTCGAAATCCATTGATAAATACTTTATGTGTGGTATCTTTCCAGAACGGAATAGGGTTCTAATCAAAGCTGGGGAGACCCAACAACAAACACACGTCTTCAGCAAAATCCAAAAGTAATTTCATACCATCTTACAGGTGTTACTCAATTTTAGAAACATCAAAATTTAAGGCTTGAGACAACCCTTTGCTATTTCAAAATTGTGGTTTTTGAGCATTTCCAGTTCAAGCCTGCCGTCTAGACCAAAATTAAGGCATCGGTGAGCAGCTGGGCTCAAGGGTCTACTTCGCTAACTCGGCATAGAAGGCAGCCCTTTGCAGAAGCACGCAGACATCTGAGGGTCTCCCAAACCGTAACAGGTACAGAGTGATAGGGATCAGCCTAAGGATTTAAAATAGAATTGCTGTGTTTTCCCCTTTTTCCTAACTGTATTTTTCTTAAAGACTCTAAACCACCAGCATTGGAGGGTGAAGAGATTGCAGACCTACCCATTTTACTTGTTGTAAATTGGATCAGTTCAGCCAAATTCTTCTACACACGAGAACAGATGGTATGACATTTTATCATAAAATGACTTTTCCTTTGCTTTCATGTAAAAAAAAAAAAAAAACCCAACCCCAAATGACAGTATATTTTTCACAGACCTCTGGCCTGTTATAATCTGAGCTGTTTCCTATTCTGATCCAATTTGTGGCTGAGTAGGGCTTCTTTTGTGTCTGTAAATGCACCAAATGAGAAAGCTCTTTCACAAATGGAAATATCTTTTTCTGTTTACACAATACACGTGCGTTCAAAGTGAGGGGGAAAGAGTTTACCCACCTTTGTAAGTGAAGTTCCCGCTGTTCAGGGAATGGGCTCGCTCCTTATCAGCACACTCTTTCTGCACTTCAAAATTAATTATAGAACATGCTCGCATGTGTACATTCTGGCTGTGTGTACACAGAGTGGACACTGAAAGAAATCACTTGACTATTTCAGGCAGAAAAAGACTTTATTTAAAACATACAACTGATTAAGGGAAAGTGGAGAATTTTGTTTGCGTTATTAAGAGAATTACGTGCTGTTAATTTCATTCTTGTACGGGGAGAGTCATCTTTTAAATAATTCATGTTTCCTTATGACCAGTTTCTCTTCATTTGCTCGTATGTGCTTTGGAGATGATTATAGAATCCGAACCTGTGACAGGTTACCAGGAATATATAAGACCACCCGATGAATTTCATAATATCCCGACATTTGTGTTTTTCCTTTTCTCAACAAGCTTATGTTCTTTCTCAGCCTGTGTGACATTCAGGACCACCAAACTGATAGAATTAAAGGAAATCCAAGTTCAAGGGGGATGGTTTGCTCCGGGGGGGTGTGTGTTTCGTGTTTTCCCTTTGCAAAATGTAGAGTTTCGTTTCTGTTTTCCATCTACTTTCCTGAGAAGGGACAGGAAGCTGTTACCATCTGAAAGTCTGAACTAGGAATAGCAATGTGAAGTCAGATCAAGAAATCCATTTACCGCCCGGCTGGTGTGGCTCAGTGGATTGAGCGCGGGCTGGGAACCAGAGGGTCCCGGTTCGATTCCCAGTCGGGGCACATGCCTGGGTTGCGGGCCAGGTCCCCAGTGAGGGCCATGTGAGAGGCAACCATACATTACTCTTTCTCCTTCCCTTCTCCTCTCTCTGAAAATAAATAAATAAAATCTTTTAAAAAAAAAAGATTCAAAAAAGAAATCCATTTACCATGAATCCCTTTATAACTTGTGCTAATTGGCAGTTGTAGGTGGTCGCGGTGGAGAGACTAATCATCGAATGCTGGTCCCCAAGTGATGTTACAGTAACAAGAACACTGTGTTGCTCAGTTAATTCCTTCAACCTACTGCGGGAGGAAAGAGGGGACCCCAGCCCCGTCATTGGGGTGCTGCCTGTTACCAGCACCCAACAGAGTCCCAGGAAACCACAGGAAAGTGTGTCGGGCCCCTTCTCAGAGCATCTTGCTCCTTCCCAGCCAATTCACCACGTTCCACGAAGCAATAAAGAGTAATATGTTGGGGGAAATTAAATCATGAATGGGAACTGTTAATTACACACACATTGGTTTAAAGCCGAAGCGAATACTTCTATCTGCCCTCTGCTGCACATTTTACAGGGCCTGCCTGTTCCGCCGCCGCCGCCGCTGCTCGGTCTGTTTCTCTCCAATCTACCGCCCCTCGCTCTTCCCTCCCCAATTCCAAGCGCCGACACAAATGTAAAATGTAAATTGCGGCCTAGATTGCAGCTCCCGGAGTGTGGAGACAGGCAATGGCTTCTGCAATCCCCCCGATGTGCCCGCAGCAGCCAGGGCCTTGCGTATGGACACACTCCGCGGTCACCCATCACTCTCTCCTCTTTGGTTTCCATCCAGTTTTGGTCCGCGGCCAGCCCTGAGCATTTCCTGTGCTCGTTTGCAGAAGAGAATGCTTCTGTACCGGGCCCTCCAAGCCCACTGACTTAGCACTGATTTTTTTTTTCTTTCTTTTTTTTTCTTCCCCATGATAAAGCTTGAGGGCTAATTTAGCAACATTCCCCCCAGACATAATCGTTTGTCTTACTGTGACGCCCCCAGATTCTCACGGTAGGACCCACCATGGAAATATCCTAAACCGGCTTCCATCCCTGCCCTCTAAGAGCTTTTGATCAAAGAAGTGGTTGTGTTTTTCTGAACTCTAAGGCTCCGTCCTGTCAAGTCGAAGCAGAGAGAACATGCGCCAGCCCAGGGGACTTGGAGGATGAGGAGAAGGCGTCGTGGTGACCGATGGTGTAGGATACACGAGTGGCTGGATGCGAAGGAGCTGAAAAGAAAGATTATATTCCAATTATGGCGGCGGGTATGCACTAAGAATTTGGATGCCATCCAGTAAGCAGCAGGAAGGAATCAATGGACATTTTTATATAGAAACAGAGTCCATTTCGCTTTTTAGAAGGCATGAAAACAGCTCTGGTGGTAATACCGAGAATGAGCTGGGAAGAGAGAAAAGCTGAGGCGACCCTCAGAATGAGAGAGAGGTGAGGTGACCTTGCGTACGGCCGTGGGAGTGCGTGAATGGAGAGGACGGGCCTCACTCGGCTGGCGTTCCTGTGTCAGAGCAATGAATCATACTCCTGGACGCACTTCTGTTCTGTTGAAGGGATGAGCAAGAAGGAAGGGTGAAGTAAATAGCTAAGGGCTTCCTGAACAGAGCAGACGGGAGGAAGAAGAGATATTGCAGGCAGCATCCGAATTTTATTTTAGTTACAATGAACCAGAGCTACGTAAGCCTCCTCCAAGGCAAGATGCCTGTTGAAAACACAGCCTGGGTTTGCAGAGTGGAGTCTGGGCTGAGCAAAGAGATGGGCGCTAAGACCACAGAGTTATTGGAATTGCCCACAAAGTCTGTGTAAGGCGAATAGAACGGGGAGCAGAAACGTGGAGACCCCAGCATTTAAGGGAGAGGCAGCAGAGGAGGGGGAGTCGGTGATGCAATCGGAGAAGAAACTAAGGGAAGAGAAAATCAGGGCGAGTCTTGCTGTGCCATCCAAAGGGCGGCCTGGCCTCCCTGGGGCTGGATGGAGAGGAGGTGACAGATGAGCAGAGACCCCTTTGCAAAATGGCCAAGGGGGCATTACCCCTGTGGACAGTGTTTCCCCCTGAAAGCGACCACGGCCCCATACATGCTTTGGGGGGGTTTAGTATCTACCAAGTCACCATCTTCATCAGGAATGCTGTTGGTTTTTTTACATCAGCCAAGTAAAAGGGGGATTTTCCAGCTTATTTGTGTTATTCAGTCTTTGGGCATGCTCTCAGAAATGAATTGAAGCAAAAGAACACATATAATTATACTCTTGATGTTGGGTTCCGTGTTGCCAACATCAGCCTAACCTACATATTTTTTTTTTCTTACTTACACACATTTCTACTTCTGTTTGTTTGCTATGACTTTGGGAATTCTGGGGACTGTGCGCTGTGACAGATGACCGGTAAGCCAGAAAGTCATTACTTAGGCCTGTGCTGAGAAATCCGAGGTCTGGGGTGTTTGCTTCTGTTCCCGAACGAAGGCTTTATTTATTTAGCTGTTCATTTTAGGAACATGAAAAGCATGTTTTAAAAAAAAAAAAACCAAAATTAGCCTTGGGAACAGATGAATAAATATGAAAACAATTTATCCCTTTAACGGCCTAATAAAATATGTTTTCATTATGCTTACTGACCCTGATAAATTCAATAGCCATCAGTTAAATATATCCATCATCCTTGAGAAGTATATCCAAATGTTTGCTCACTTTTTTTTTGATCTTCAGTGAGCCTCGATCCCATGATGATTATTAATTGTGACATCTATAATATAATACTTTTTTGGCTTTCACTTTTAAAAAGAACGGGAAGGAATCCTTTTACTTCAAAAAAAAAAAAAAAAGAGGAAATCCTACTCCAGGCCATTTTCTACATCTTGATTTAAGATCATTTGATTTCTCTTGTTCAGTTCCTTCAGGTTCCTTCAAGAGCAACTTTAATTACCTTTTACTGTTTCAGAGTTAATGGCGTCAGTTTTATTTTCTAAGTGGGAAGCACCAGGTATTGATGGGCCTCTTATGTGATGGGGCCTGCCGTGGTCATGTCCCACTCTCCGTGTTAGGAGCGGCCGGCACATTTTTCTGAGGTCTCCCAATGGATGGCATAGGACACAGGAGGTCAGATTTGCACCTCTCTGTGTTCCAAGAGGACTCAGACACAGGATGCATGAGGGAGGGGAGACGCAGTGCCTCAGGACCGTGAGAAAGGGACACAGTCTAAGGACATAGGAGCCCTCTCTCAGCCGGCGAGGACACCCACTCTCAGTCGGCCACGCATATCAGCCTTGGGGGACATGGTGGGTGACTGTCCCCAGTTCACAGATCTTTACAAATAACTAAACATGATGGATAGGCAGGCAACCCAAGTGAGCCTTTCTAGCCATTTCTTTCTCGCTCTTCACTCAATGGCCTGTCAGTCACGTGGTTCTCTCTTCCTCCCTCCCCCACGGGCCACGGCCCCTCCAATCCCGAAAACCAGGAACACATGCTTTCGTGTGCACATCTGGCCCGGGGAAGCCTGGCTCCAATTTAAAAACCTACATGTTGGTCCAATTCCATTATTGGACAAGGAAATTCTGTTAACTGGTGGCCTCATTTGCATGTCATTACCCAGAATGCCTCCCCGGCTCACAGATGTTTCCCAGACGTGGGGCGGGGAGAGGGTGGGGGTAAGGTGACGCTTTGGAAACAAACAGAGGGATGTGTGTATATGTTACTCGAAATTCTTTGTCTTCTGTGTTGTATCAAGAAACAACACATACCATAAAGTTACAAATTTTTGCCTAGCTTGGAGAGAGAAATGTTTCACCTTATTTTCAGGAAATTTAAACAAATAGATACCCCAAAACTAACCACCAGGTAATGCTCTATTCATTTAGACAGATGAAAGAGCAGGTTTGAAACTCCCGTCCTGTATTTTCAACATTTGCCGTAGAGCTTTCTTTGGGGGTGGAAAGATCAAAACACTTTTTTTTAAAGTGATATTAAACTGATAAAAGTGTGGAGGTCTCGGTGGGACTAGATTTTGGTAAAAGCCACCGCGCCTGCTGGGAAGGTTTTTAATTGGACGGTCACATTGCTCTTGTCTTCAAACCTGTGCTCATGTAACCCTGATGTAAACACCTCTGTTGTATTCTGAAAGATATCTAAATGGTTCAGGGCAATAGTTGCAAAACTCGGCTTTCTGCACTAAAAAGGAAAAAAAAAAAAAAAAAAGGACTACATAGAATGCCCGCCTGCAGTGAAAGATTTCAGGGTTATTTTACTTACATTTTTCAAAAGGAAGGAATACTTCATGCACAACAGAGAAACCAAAAAAAAAAAAAAGAAGAAGAAGAAGAAGAAGAAGCCATGAAATAAAATTTCAAAATAAAATAAAACAAAACGCTGTAATTGCATTGGGAACCGAAGTGAAAATGCAGGTGTTTTGAGGGGAACGTAAACATTTTTTCCTAAATGAGGCGTTGAGGGCTGTGAGAAGGCAGTAAGATTAGTGGAATTACTGCCTGATTTTAACCAGATGATTGCTGCAGTTGGACACCACGAGGTTTCATTAGGGACTCTAATTTACAAGCCATTCAACACATTCCAGTGGAACTCAACAACTCCCCCAGGTCCTAAAGAATGCCGGCTCCCCCGCTTTATGGCAGAGATGCCGAATGGTGAGCCTTTTAGAGACCGGCACGACCACGGTGAGTCGGGGACGATCACGCCATGTCCCTGAAGGAGATCGTCCCAGGGAAGCGACTTGACACGCGACTCCCCCGCGGTGGACGCACCTGTGGCCACGCGGGGTTGCGTGCTGGCAGGACAGGTGCGTCAGGAAGATGCTTCTGTGATACTCAAAACACGTTATTTGTTTGCACGTACCAGTGATAGTCAGGAGTTGAGGCTCTGCTGATCGTCTCGGGGAACCTGAATCCCTACCCCTGTGGAAAGAGGCCCGAATATTGCGGGGTTGTCATCTCCTTGCTGAGCCCTGGCCCGACTTGGCCATAACCTTAGGATATGTTGACATGATCCATTGGTCAAGGTCCTATTTTCCATATGGTGCCTGAGAGACACCAGCCCTTCGGTGCCCTGCAGTGAGTCTTGCGCATCTAGACTTCTCCTTCCCACCTTTGTGCCGTGGCTGGCCGAGGGTGACCTGTGCCGGGATCTAGAGAACCTTCGTGTTTGTGTTGCTTCGTATTTGGACTGCAGGCGATTCGGTACTGTGGCTGAAACTTCGTGAAAGCTTGTTCGACACACCCTTCAACCACTGCTTTGGTAATGGGCCCAAAACCATCCTAAATAACAACCTCAGAACCTCATGCTTTAAAAACTGCCTTACCAAGCAAGGGCACCCTGCCCGACCTGCATAGAAGCCAATGCTGTAGACTGACTTTGGGAAAAGGAAGAGTTTATGTCAGTGAGTTCCATCAGCAAGGGGCAGAAGGCAAGGCTCAAATCCATCTCTTCGACCGAAGGGTTAGGGTAGGATTTAAGGGGTTTCAGCACTGGGTCGTCCTGGACAGCAGATCTTCTGCTTCCTAAATGGTTCTGACTTATAGGTTCTGGTCCCGTTTAGGTCCTTTGGTTCTGTGGAAGAGAGCAGTTGAGTGTTGCATCCAAGGTTTAAACTTTGGTTTCAGGTCTCGTTGGAAACAGGGTGGGACTGGTTTGAGTGGGTTCTATGGTCACACCTATCTCTAGGCAGCCAGTACGAGAAGAAATAAATAGTAAATGCATATCCGGGCGGGCCTTTGAAGGTGCAGAATCACTTTCTGTAATGTGTGACTGAGAATTACTTGTTTTACGTTTTTAGGTTATGTTGCCATCAGAAAGAGCGTTAAAAGTTTTCCATCTTTTGGTGTCTCCAATTCTAAAACCAAACAATTTCTTTTCTCGTCACATAAAAGTAAGGAAGCATTATCTTTCTTAAAGTCATGAAAACCTGATTTCTAACTCATGGTCAAAGAATCATATTATTGTGGTTTTCACATTTGCCCGTAACACTGCTTGAGATTCCTCATGAGAAAATTCTAGAAAGTGGATTTTGGGGTTGTCGTGACTACAGGTGACATAAAGAATATCATTAACTTGATGAGAAAATCATCAGGTGTCCACTTTGCCTGATACTAATTGAAAGATCTGGCCACTGGAAGTCCCTTTTAGATACTTAGAAATGTCCCAGAATGCCCTGTGGAGTAGTTTTGACTATGCACATTTATGGAAATATCTTTAAAACCCTTGCCGAGACTTTAATCATGTTGAACTTGATGCTTCTTTAGATTTCATTGAGCTAAACTACAAATCCAATTGGTTCATCACAAAAAAATCAAGCCCTTGACAATAATTATTCTTTTCTCTATCATTTCTATTATTATACTTTGCATTAGGGAACGCAGCTATTCGGAATTCTGTAGTTTTACGTTTTAACTAGTTATATCAAAAAACGATATGGGCAGTTACTTAAGTTTTGGGGAGTAGGAACCCGTGAGGGACTTGGAAGGGAGAGTCAGGACCATAAACCCTTCAAGTTAAAGTTAACAATACACGTAAACTGCCTCCGTAGAGAATTCGTTAACTTTTTGAAAATGCAAATTCTAAGAAGATAGAAATAACTTGGAATCCCACCACCCAGATAACGGCCATGTTGGTAAATATTTTACTGGATTCTAAAACTACTGATTTGATAAGGTATATGCTGCTTCATAGCAATTTTTTGCTACTTTTGATGGTATATGAAGAGCATTTTCCTTTATCATGACAGATTCTTCTGAAGCGAGATTTCAAGTCGCTAGAAAACTATTCTATTACATGTATAAATTCCATCACACTATGTTAGACTTTTCCCCCCTTTTTTAAATAATACTACACAAAGGAAAAATACAGTGTAATAAATATTTTATATGTAATCTTTGTCTCAAAAACTCAAAAATTCCGAATTTTAGGTAAAGTATATTCACTTACTTAAGGCTTGTGATTTGTTTTGACAAATTGTCCTCTGGAAACATTGCACCAGTTTTTACACTCATTAGCAATGTCCGGGAGAGGACTTAGTCCCACATCGGCTTTCTCTCTTTCTTAAAATTGTATACTTCAAAAACTTTCAGAAAATACCTCCTCAATAGGCCAGGCTGTCCATTCTGCTCGATACGCAGTTATTTATTGCGTGTTTACTCTGTGCCAGAGTTTCTGTTCTCCACCGTACGTCACAGACGTCATCCAGCGTGATGCTTACAAGAATCCCAAGACGTCCCCTCTGTCCTCATCCCCGTGCCCGGCGATGTGAGAGTGTAAACAACCTGCTTCATGTCCCACGGCGACCATGCCTCAAAGCCCGGCCTTGAACCGTGGTCTGTTTTATTTCAAACTCCGGGCCCTTAGCTAGCACTCCACTGCCTGCTTCTGTCCTGCACTGGCAACTACCTATTAGCCAAACACAAGCAACGCTCTCTGGCTTGTCCACGAACTGGCTCCTACGCAGGGACAGAGAGGCTCTCTCTAAAATGAGTGGGCGAAGGCTAATCTATGCAATCTCTAGATCCGTGTTTTCACACCTTGAACAGTTTTGCTTCGGCCAGGACACGGGCTACGTCTGGGTTCTATTCACGCTTACAAGAGCCTGCTGAGTACACGTGACCGTACGAGACAGGAACACACGCAAGAGGCGTCTGCCAACAACACTCTCTAGGCTGCTGAAAGAAAAACACACCAGCAAATGCAAAGGGACGTGAACCTGAACTTAAAAAAAATAAAATAAAAAAGACACGTTCTCTTCTTCTCCTGCTTTGAAATTTGTTAGCCCTGTGTCAACGTGGATATTTAAACTTTACCCAAATGTACGCGTAGCCAGATGGGCTATGAGATTATTGAGATTCGATTTGCAGATAAAGCACAAACCTGAATGAGCTCATGTTATCCCACAGGCATGATCTCCAAATCTTCAGGCAGAGGCTGTTCAGCGGGAAGGAGCTTGGAAGGACCCTCCCGGGGAGAGTAGTAATATCCGTGTCTAATCCCTGCTCTGCCTGGGAAGGAAAAGGCTCATCTACCTCCCGTGTCAGGGCAAGAACCAGAATTCCTCTCATATTCTTGTGTGGTTGCGTCTCGCGCACCCCCTACTGGGGACCTGGCCTGCGACCCAGGCATGTGCCCTGACTGGGAATCGAACCAGCCACCCCATGCTTTGCAGGCTGGCACTCAATCCACTGAACCACACCAGCCAGGGCTTCCTCTCGTATTCTTAAAACACTGCAAAGCAAAGACCAATAGTAACCCTAAATACGATGCATCCTTGAGTGATTAAAAGTGGAATTAACTTTACCAGAAGGAAAATGATAAACAATGTTCAATTCCAAAAGCAAAGGAATGGTTTTGGTTTAGTGACAGCGAAAAAGAGCAGAGCTTCTGACAAGAGCTCGGGGAATGTAGTTGTAATAATTAAATCTAATTAGTTTAATCCTCTGAGTAATCAGGTATTTAAGAAAATAAACTAAGTAATCAATTGCCAAAGCGATTTGCCGTTTAGAAGAGAATATAAGATATGTGTGAAGAGTTTTCAAACAGCCAAGATTCAGTGGTCTACTTTCTGAATAATTCTTACCATTGCTTCCTTTCCGCCTTTTCATCTATTAAGGGAGGGAAAGTGTTCATTCATTCACCAAGAACTTATTAGAAGCCAGTAATTTCTAATCCCAATTCCTGCATGCAAGGCTCTTACAATCATGTAGACTGTAACTTTACTGAAGATGTTTCAGGGAAAACAATTAACTTCTGATAACTGTTCTGAGTTACTCAATTGTAAGACAAATGGCTCACAAATCTCTTTAGAGAGAGCATCATCTAGTAGATAGATCCATATACCAGAAAATGGAGTCTCCTGATTTTCTCATTTTTAGTTTCCTTGTCTTTAAATTAATGGGGAGACCAAAGGTGGGGCTAGCTGATCTCCCAGATCCCTTCTGGTTCTTATAAAAAGTGATTTTAGCCCTGGCTGGTGTAGCTCAGTGGATTGAGCGCTGGCTGCAAACCAAAGGGTCGCCGGTTCGATTCCCAGTCAGGGCACATGCCTGGGTTGCAGGCCAGGTCCCCAGTGGGAAGCAGCCACACATTGATGTTTCTCTCCCTCTCTTTCTCCTTCCCTTCCCTTCTGTCTAAAAATAAATAAAATTTTTTTAAGTGATTTTAAGTATTTACTGAGCAATGACACTGCACACGTTTCTAACCTGGATACAGCTCAGTTCCCTTTTAAGAACAAAACGAGGTAGAACCAGGAAGTGCTGGATATTCCAGGACAGCTTTTAATGCATTCCCCAAGCAGATGGTCCCCCGGTCATTCTTAGCTCAGCGAAAGCTCTCTAAGGCTCATAGGGCAAGCAGGTCACATTCTTCCAAACTTTCCCAATTCTGATCGTTTGCATAACCTGATAAAAATCTTTCTGCCATTATTTGTCTTCCATTTGCGGACCGTTTCTCAATGGGTATGATCACTTTATTTTGCTGATCACCCCCTCTTTCAATCTTTGTTTTTCAAGTGTCACATCAGCTACGTTCTGGGTGCCTGAGGGTGTATATCCAACACATTGCCGAGTTCAGATTGATTGAATTTTGATTGTGGTCTCAACGGCCCATTCATTTAGTCACCAAGGGTATATTGAACTCATACCGTAATGTCAGCACACGCATCAGAGAGCCAGTTGGAGTTGTTTCACTTCTCAGGGCACGGAAGAGATGCATGCTGGTTAAGTTGGGGTTTCCAGTCTAAACTGGCTCGACCCAGTTCAAGTCTCCCGTCAGATTTTCAGTCCTGTAACTGCTTTTCCCATTTCCGGTTTTCGTCGACTTCCCATTGCCCCTCTGCTCTCGATGTCTCTCTCATTCGTTCCCGTTTGCTCTTGTTTTTCATTTGCCTTGTGCGTTCATTGTAGTTACAAAGAATGTTTAATCCACCAGTCGTGAAATCACAGGCTGATCGATCACATGACTGTGTTACTCCGAACCCTCAACTCACTTCAAATCAAGATGCAAATACCTGGGTCTGGGAGGCAAGATGCTACCTAATCTAAAACCACTGAAATTTCTCACCGCATTTCCAAGTATTTTCTCCCCGTTTAGTTACGCGAGGCTCCTTGTTTCCTTCTGAATATGTGGGGTGAGGCCCCCACCTCCATAACGGCACACATAGTCCTTCCACCGGACACACACCTTCCTTTTCTACGCCTTTCTTTTAAACTTGCCAGACTTCTAAGCTGACCTGCCACACTGATTACCTGAGTCCATGAGTGACCAGCCTGTCCTTCATATTTTCATGGAACTTTTGCTTCATTTGTGAGCTATTAAATCATACTCTTTCTTGTATTTTCATCTTTTATGTGTTTTCTTGTTCTTAAGCAACAGAGTACTATCTTTCTCAGGCTCATACATCCAGTAATTGGCAAAGCTAGGATTCGAACACCATTCACCAGGCCGGTTGCTCTCCTTATCATTGAGAGGGAACATGAAAGAAGAATATTCAGAATTTAAAGACTAATCTTAATGGGTATAAAGAGAGAAACGCTCACCGTTAACAGAAATCCAGAATCCTTTGGATTAGTCCTTGGGTTAAGTTTGTTCTGAGAACTGATGTGTATTACAGCCGAACCCTCATGTAGACATCGCTGCTAAGAATTTAGAAACGTCTGATCAGTGCTCAGTGAGGATGACAAGACCAGATATGTAGGTTTGAGTCGTAATCATAAAAATGACGGGATTTTAATTTTGAAAGTGGTGTGAGAAAGTAACCATCCAGCTCCTTTATTTCCTAGATCATAGATCTATATAAAGGCCACATGTGAGGGAAAGATACAGTCGTTGAAAAAAGGGAAGAGCAATGGACTCTGCTGTGTAAGAAAATTAATAACCTGGGAACATGAGGAATAAATGGACCCAGGGAAAGAAAAAATGAAATAGAAAATCAGGATGGCTTGAGATCATAGCAGCTGTAACTTTTCCCGGAATTAATATGGATTGAGTCACCTGACCCTATTTCTAAGTCCCAAGGACCTTGTGTCTGCAGGTCAAGGTAATCACCACTAGATGGCAGTATAGGTTTCAAAGCCTTCGTGCAAGGGCTTCTGTCCTTCATAAATGAGGCTTCCTCTAGAAATCTTTTAAAAGCCAAAAGGGCTTTTGTAAATAAAACTAATTTATTGAAATATTAGCCTAAAAATAGGCTTTATAGACTGTAAAGATGCTAAGGGTATTAGAGTGTTAATTTAAGAATAAATAACGTGGAGCCCTGGCTGGTGTAGCTCAGTGGATTGAGCGCGGGCTGGGAACCAGACGGTCCCGGTTCGATTCCCCGTCAGGGCACATGCCTGGGTTGCAGGCCAGGTCCCCATGAGGGCCATGTGAGATGCAACCATACATTGCTGTTTCTCTCCCTCCCTTCTCCTCTCTCTAAAATAAATAAATAAAATCTTAAAAAAAAAAA